>WOXC01006104.1:0-53791 GCA_011680675.1 Gymnobelideus leadbeateri | reverse complement strand
AGACTTGCAAAGCACTTTACAAATATTATTTCATGTGATCTACACCACAACCCTGGGAGGTAGGCGATATTATTATCTTTATTTTATGGATGAGAAAACTAGGTCAGACAGAGGTTGGAGTGGCTTGGCAAGGGGCCACACAGTTATAAAGGGTCAAGATTTAAACTCAGGTCTTCCTGACTGCAGGTCCAGCTCTAACCACTGGACAATCTGGATTCAAGGCTGGTTCTGTATACACTACCCCCATCCCACCTCCATTCAGTTTAGGAAAGGAGAAAAAAAGAGCAGACCAAGAGGAGAGGAGGTATGTATTTTAATAAATCGGCTCTTTCTAAATCAGTGTCAAGTGTTGCAATGAAGCTTAAAAGGGAGAAAGAAAAGAGTTCTCTGATTTCAGGGAGAACACAATGGGCTGGGGAAGTGAATGGAAACCCCTCAGTAGGCCTATTTATGCTATTCGAGGGTTCCACAATTATCCCATGGGCTCTCCCACAGTCCAGCAGGGGAACACAAAAAGATGGGACCCTTTGATATGAAGATGACCCAAAGCAACATGCTTTAGCCCTAGACAATAGTGGCCAAACTCCAGGCAAAAGGCCCAGAAGAGAAGCCAAGTTTCATTCTTCGGGTGCCCTCCCCTCCCCGCCCACTTGCCAGGAAGAAGGCGCTTCCTGAGTATTCCAGTTTCCAGGCTCCAAACTCCCAACCTCCCTCTCGGAATTTCATCTACAGCCAGAGCTGCTGGTCCAGGGGTCAATGAGCTCACAGACAGCTGAGACATTCTTCTTCCCCTGGGCTGTTTACACTTTCCCTGTCTCTAGCTGTACCTTTGTCTAGGTAGCCTTCCAGGGTGAAGCCAGGCTACCGGGAAGCAACCAGAGGAATCAAGCTTACCCTTCCTTGCCTGGCACAGAACACCCAGTGAACACCCAGCCCAAAAGGGAGGGGGGGGAATTTTCTCTGTCTCTTTTTGTTGCCTTTATGAAAAGTCAAGAATTCTGCAAAATATGCTGGGAGGAGCAAGCTCAGGCTGGTGCCCAAAGTAAGCTAAGAAAACCAAATTTACCATTGAAGCCACTTTGACAAAAGCTGGGCAAATCACTCACAACTCTGAGTAGTCAGTATAGTGACTAGCACTTAGTAGGCACTTAACAAATGCTTTCTGCCTTAACTCCTATGCTTTTACGTGTCATCTCCCTTAATGGGAGTATGGGTTCATGCAGAGTAATGATTGCCTGGATTTCTCTATTTGTATTCCCAGTACTTAACACAATGCTAGGCACATAGTAAATGATGAATGAACGTCTTTTTCAGTCATTCCCAGTCTTTTCCTTTCACTATTCATCAAAATGGACTCCCTCCCTGGGAGTAGGGTCTACGTCACCAGAAATCAGACAATTCTAGTTCTACAGCAGTGAGGAAACCACCTACGGGTTCAAACCCCTCATTTAACAGATGAGGAAACTGGGATGCAGAGTGGTTTGAGTGATTGGCCTTGGGAAATCAAACCCTAACCCTAAAAATTTTTCAAAGTCAGGGTACTGATCACAGTCAGGGTTAGTGTTAGATTATCCAAGGTCACACAGCTTAATGGGCAGCCAGGTGGCACAGTGGACAGAGCACTAGAGTTGGAAAGACTCATTTTCTTGAGTTTAAATCTGGTCTCAGACATTTACTAGCTGTGTGACCCTGGGCAAGTCACTTAATCCTGTTTGCCTCAGTTTCCTCATCTGGAAAAATATCTGGAGAAGAAAATGGCAAATCAATCTGGTGTCTTTGCCAAGAAAAATCCAAAGGGGTTCATAAAGAGTCAGCATGACTGAAAAACAATGAAACAACACAAAACTTAGTAAACATACGTAGCTTTGAGGCAATGGTGGAATGGCCACTTGCTAGGTATAATGTAGAAAGGGCTTTTCAATTAAGCAAAAAAAAATATTAAGCATGAACTATGTGACAGGCATGAGGGACAAAGATCAAAACAAAACACTCCGAGTTGAAGGGGATTCAGAGATCATTTAGTCCAACTTGCCAAGAGGTGGTCTTCCAGCCTGCCCTTGGAAGCCTTCCAGGGGAGGGGAAGGCACTGCCTCTTAGGACAAGCTACAACCTGTCTCTACATCTTTACCTCACCCCAACCCCGATTGTTCCTAGTTCTGCCCTCTGGATTCAAGCAGAATACACATAAGCTCTGCTCCAAGTGATGGTCCTTCTAATGCTTGAATTCAGCTCTTATCCCAGAACTGCTCCAACTTTACCCATTCCACCCATACTCAAACCTTCTCTTCAGCATGAAAACACACTTAGACCCTTTGATTCATGGGCAGAAGGGTCTCCATTTCCCTCCCAACCCTTCTCTGAATTCACTTCAAGTTATCTATGTTTCTAGAAATATGTGTTGCCAAGTACAACCTATATCAAATTGCTTACTGTCATGCAGGTGGGGAAAGGGAATCGAGGGAGGGAAATAATTTGGAACTCTCAAAATTTTTAAAAATGAAGGTTAAAATTAGTTTTATTTGTAATTGGGGGGAATATTATTTTAAAAATATGTG
The DNA here is from genome assembly GCA_011680675.1 of Gymnobelideus leadbeateri. Classification (NCBI taxonomy): domain Eukaryota; kingdom Metazoa; phylum Chordata; class Mammalia; order Diprotodontia; family Petauridae; genus Gymnobelideus; species Gymnobelideus leadbeateri. The sequence goes on along the minus strand of WOXC01006104.1, from coordinate 51,236 downwards.
TTGCCCAGAACTTAACCTAATAAGAGAGTCCCAGGGGACTCTCAAAGAAACATTCAACAAATATTAATTGAGCACCTACTATGTGTAAGGCTGCCTTTGTAGGAAATACCAAGAAGACAGAAAACATGGTTCCTCCCCTGACAGAGTTTACAGGTAAGCAGACAAGTACATAATCAACTGCAATAGTATCATAATGAAAGGAGCAATGATCAGAATTGGGGAAGATTGCTTCTGGCTGGATAAATATTAGGGAGATAGAATGTAAGGCTTTGAGGGATGATAGGAGCTGGCCTTGGGATAGGAAATGGAGAGGGGTGGGTTCCTATAGTGGGTAAGATCTCGGAATAGATTCTCTTCCTAACATGGCTGCTAACTAGCCATAAGTTAGCCCCAGTCTTTCTGATCTGTAAAATGGGGATGATAACCCTTGCAATCACAAGGCTGTTTGTGAAGGCTATGCTTCATCATGTGAGCCAATAAAAACCTAGTTCTGCTGAGTTTTAAAAATCACACAGGTTTCAGCTCAGGTTCCAGTGTGCTCTAGGTGGATCAGATTATCCCTCTTCAGCCACAAGAACAACAATGTGGAAAATGTGTATATAGCTCTTTTAAGTTTTTCAAAGCACTTTGCCAACAATACCTTGGTGAATTCTCACGTCAAACTTGTGAGGTCAGAATTACAGGTATTATCATCTCCCTTTTACAGATGAAGAAATTGAGACTCAGAGAGATGAAATTACTTACCCAGGGTTACATAGGTGCTAAGTATTAGGGCAGGATTTAGAACCAGGTGTCTCCTGATTCTAAACCAGCCCCTTTCCACTTCATCATGATACCTAGGACTATGCCTTCCTTCCTTTCCTTTTTTCTTTATCTCCTTTCTTTTCTTTCTTTCCCTTTTTTATCTCCTTTCTTCTCTCCTCCTTTCCTTCCTTCTCTCCTTCTTTCCTTTTTTCTTTTCTTCTTCCTTCCTTTCTTTTTTATGGATGGTAAATGTGGGAGCATTAGTGAGCATTTCTCAAAAGACTCTGCCCCAAGCTATGCTCAGATGAGCAGTCAGTCTGCTAGTCACTACTTATAAAACTTCTGATGAATCATCTCACTTCTCTGGGCCCCAGTTTTCTTATCTGTAAAATGGGTGGAATCAGACTAGACAATCTCCAAAGTCTGTTCCAGCTTTTGATCTGTTGTCTTATGTAACTAAGGGCACATTAAACCACTATACACGATACTTTACCACTCTGGCCTCAGTTTACTCATCTATAAAATGGGGGGGTGGCGTTTGGACTAGGTGGGGTTTGGACTAGATGATCTCCTGCCCTCCAACTTCAGATGGATGATCCAGAACCAACGGTGGAACACTAGCCTCTGACTCATAAATAAATACCATGTATGTTAAAACACCATGCTAGAAACTAAGAACAATGCTAGCAAGTTTGAGGATTCTCCTAAACCAGGTAAATGGCCTCCCAAATTCACTCTAAATCCTGTCCCTTTTGACTGGGTTTTGAATATTTCACATTTTAAAAGTGATGGGGATCAGAGAAATAATTATGCTGCTAATTGAAAGAGGCAGAGCCTTTTCATTCAGTATGAAGCTGCTTTCTATCCCACATAAACTGATTTTGTAAAATGCTTCAAAGACAGGGAAATCCTTAGCAGGGAGACAGGGGGTTAATGTTGAGTTATTCTCCACAGTGCTGGTTCATAGGGAGCTGAACTATTAATGTGTCAGCAGAAGAGAGGTCAGCCCCATCCAGTAAACCTTCTATCTACAGAGAGAGAGAGAGAGAGAGAGAGAGAGAGAGAGAGAGAGAGAGAGAGAGAGAGAGAGAGAGAGAGAGAGAGAGAGAGAGAGAGAGAGAGAGACAGAGACAGACAGAGACAGAGACAGAGACAGAGACAGAGACAGAGAGAGAGACAGAGAGACAGAGAGACAGAAACAGAGACAGAGAGAAAGAGACAGAGAATAATTCAAGTTTGATTGTGTTTCATGGAGAATTAGAAACAATTTCATTCAAAGAGAGTACAGAGTAGCAAAACGTGATGAACGGAGGTGAGGAGGACTTGAATTCAAAGAAACTCAGCTCTGCCTCCTTGTGAGCTGTGTGAGCTCACAGGACAATGAGGACTAGAACCAGAGCACCTGAGTTCAAATCACTCCTTTGAGGATTACTACTGGCAATATCAATGCTTGGACAAGTCCTTCTCTTCTCTGAACCTCAATTTCCTCATCTATAAAATGAAGGGCAGCTAGATGGTGCAGTGAATAGAGTGTTGGGCATGGAATCCGGAGGACCTGAGTTCAAATTTGGCCTCAGACACTTCCTAGATGTATGATTCTGAGCAAGTCACTTAACCCTATTTGCCTCATTTTCCTCATTTGTAAAATGAACTGGAGAAGGAAATGGCAAACCCCTCCAGTATCTTTGCTGCGAAAATCCTGACTGGGGTCCCAGAGAGTCAGACACAAATGAAAATGACTGAACGACAACAAAATGAAAGGGTTATACTAGATGGCTTCTGAGGTGCCTTCCACCTCTCAATCCATGACCCTATGATTGGAGCCAGAAGCTGTCTAGATAACTCATAGCCAAAAATAAGCTCTCCCAGAACTAGCCGGACCAGTGGCTCTCCAGTCTTCTGTTGGACACCAGCCTTTTCTACTCCTGGCCAGTTGTCATCCTCAGGAATCTTCCTCACATCCAATCTAAATGAGTCTCTTTACCTCTTTTAGCCATTATTCCTCTGAGTTCTACCTTCTGGGACCAAATGGAACATGGCCAATATTAAATGATAGCTCTTGGGTACTTGAACCCTCTCTCCTGCTCTTTCTGAGCCTTCTCTTCCCCAAACCAAACATCCCCCTTTCTTTTATCCCAGGCCCAGGCAGACACAATTCATCATTGAGACCACACCTGAAGGTGCTCTGGCTTTTCCAAATATCTCATTCTACACATGAAGAAATGAACCCATTTGGCTCATTTAGCCAAGGGAAATAGCCAAAGGCTCAAAGATGATGTGTCACCTGTTGAGACTGGTTTAAAGATGTTCTGCTAGGCTGCACATCTCTGTCCTTTTTGTGTGAAATCCAATAAATGACAGGAGGAAGAAGTAAAAAATAAAAATTGATATAAAGATAAAAAATAAAAAATTGATAAAGATACCCCAAATTAGGGTAGGACCTCCAAGCCTTTTCCCCAGGGTGCTTAAATTAGAGAATGCTAACAGTACTTGCAGGCCTCCTGAAACATAGAAAAAAACATAGCTTGGTACCTAGGGAGCAAGAATTAACCTGATAACAAACTGGAGGAGATGCCATCTGCACCCATCTCTCCTCCCCCATGCACCACCTTCTCTGTCTCAGTGAAAGGCACCATCATAAACCCCTTGTCGAGGACACTGATTGAAGCACTAGCCCTGGGCACAAAATCCATCTTCAAGGTTCTGAGAAGATGTGAGAGAAAAGTGGAGCTTGGCAGGGCTTATTTGGGGTGATCAAATGGTAACAAATGGAGATATTGATAGTGGAGATGAGTACCAGGGGTGAAAATGGGGGGTAGATGGGGGGAGACAGAGACAAACACAGAGAGGTCCAAGTGATAATCTGGGTGGTGGCAATCAAAAGTCAAGTCAAGGAGCAATAATGTGCCAGGCACAGCTACCATAACTGTACCCTTAGAGCCCCTGAAGGTATAGGGTTTCCCTGCTGGGTATGACATGGTACTTACCCTGTATTTTGGAAGCATAAGTTTAAAAAAAATGTTCATAGAAATATTTTGGAATGGTTTCAAATAAAGTTTTTTGAACACACTTAAAATTCAAGTCCTGGTACTTCAAGGGTTAAATCTGGGCTATGTGGGGAAGTTTTGCTTTCCAAAAGGACTTATCCTCCTATGGTATCCAGTCTTTAAGACAGCCAGGGCTGGTAAACATCTCTGAACTATGAAGCATTCCCTACTTTCTCTAGGTAGGTGGGGACTATGGATGTTGAACAGACTATGCATATGCTGTACAGCATGAAATAATATCACCACTCCTCAGAATTCCTTTTGGGAAAGAAATTTGTAAAGCTGATTATAAATGGGAACACTGCAGATTTTTATTTAAAAGGAAGATGAGGAGATAATAGCTGTTTAAGACCTAGTATTGATTTCATTCAAGTCAAAAGAGGCTTAAAGGAATTTTTTTTAAAGCAATAGAGGTTAAGTAACTTGCTCAAGGTTACACGGCCAGTCACTATTTATGTGTGGATACTCATTTTCTGAGGCCGGGACTGATCCTGGGTCCTCCCGACTCTGGCAGGTGCTCTTACTCACTGCACCACCTAGCCGCCCCTAGGAATTTTATTTTTAATAAACAAGGATTGGGTTGGTTGTTTTGTTTTGTTTTGCTTTTTTTGTTTGTTTGATTTACAAACAAGGGTATTTGTAAGATTCCATTCTATTTAGAAGTACCATGGTACAGTGGAAGGAACCCAGACTTGTCAGAAGACCTGAGTTCAAATCCCTCCTCATAAGGTTACTCTGTGTGTGATCTGTCATTTCACTGTTTTATCACCTGACAATTTAGGAGGTTGGACTAGAAAGCCAGTGAGGTCCCTTAGAGTCATACATGACTGAGGGGTGACTTTATCTACTCTTCCTGACAGCCTTCCTGACAGTGACCTGTCAAGGCAGCTGTTGCTACTAAGAGGATGAACTTCACTTCCCTGTGCCTCTGTCTCTTCATTAGTAAAATGGGAGCTTCACACTAGATGACCTCTAAATCCCTCCTGGCTCTAAATCTATAGGCCCCAGAGAGAATCCAAAGCTACTACTTTTTAATCAATTATTTATTATTAACAATTATTAAGAAATAATCCCCATAATAAAGTCCATTTTTAAAGGGTAGTGAAAGGAAGATTCTTTAAGGAAACAGCATCCAGAGGACCTACTTCTCATTCTAATTAAGTTATGAAACTGGGCCCAACCCAGATGGGTTTGTGATTCTAGTCACATTGCTTATAGAAGCCCAGAATCTCAGAACTGGAAAGAACCTCCAAGGACATCTAGTCCAAACAGATTTCTGAAGAGGAATCAGAAATGCAACAGCCCCCATCTGTGGTCATCCAGCGCCTGCTTAAAGACCTCCATCACAAAGAACCTGCTAGTCTCCTTCCATTTGTGCCTGGTACTCATTATTAGGTGTTTCTTCACTCCAAGCCAAGACCTACCCTTCTGCTACCTCTCCCCACTGCTCTAATGTCTGCCTTCTGGGGCCAAGAACACTAAGTCTTTTCTCTCTTGCAAATGACAATCCTTCCTTAGACTTGGAGGGATTGTTTGCCTGTCCCATATGAACAAACACTACCGTTAAGTTCACATCTGAGCCCTACCTACCTACTTACATGTCCATTCATTCCCCTCATGTCTCCACTTCTCCCATTTTCCTTTTTCTGGTTAATGACACAGAGGGAAAAAAATCCCAGATTTGGAGTCAGAGAACCTTTGTTCAAATCCCCAATTTGACGTGATATAACATGTGGGCCTCAGTTTACTCCTTTGTAAAATGAAGGGGTTAGATTAGGTATTCTTTATGGCCCTTTCTAGCTCTCAAGCTATGAGGCTCCAAATTATCTTTAAAATGTCACCCTTTCAGACAAAGGAAACCCCCAATAATTAAAAATCAATAGTAGGCCCTATTGTGTTTTTTAAAAATATGAGAATGGGGGGGGGTATTTAATGTGAACTTTATAGGGAGAAAAAAAGACAAGAGGCCATGTTGATGATTTTTTTAAGAAAAGCAAAAGGCAAATGTCTAAGGACTCACAGTCCCATAACCAGAAAGTCTGTGACTCTAACACACTTCAGACTTTTACAAAACAAGCTCATTGCCAATCACAATGATACCTTTTCTTTTACTTTAAAAAGAAAAAATAAAGTACTTTATCCAGAATCTGGCTGAATGAAAATGGAATGGAAAAACTGCACCAAGGTAGGTCTTCAAAAAGCAGCACATCATCTCTTTGTCTGAAAATTCCAGGAGATGGGGGTGGGAGGGCCCCTAGGAGTCAATGGTATTGGAGGAGACTGGCTGTGGCCATTTGCAGCTTCTGTTGTAGGAACCTTGGTTTCCACATACAGAGTGAAATCCCACTGAGCCCCACAAAAGGGGAGACCCTCAAAAAAGATGCCTACCTTCTGCCTTCTTCTATAGACAGACAATAGCTGCAGCTGAACTTTGTTCAGAAGATAGGATGCCATCCAAGTAGCTGAACAGGGGAAAGGAAATCTATCTATTGAGAGTTACTAGGAGGCCGAGTAGGCTGAATCAAAGGAAAGACTTCTAAGCATAAAGGCTCTCCAAAAACCAAGGAAACTTGTGCCTCCAGAGATTTTTTTCCCAGTCACATTTTTTGGGGGGGAAGGGGAAGAGGAATGATGTTCAAGCAGAGGCTGGCTTACCATTTGTCTGGGATGTGGGAGAAAAAGATTCATCAAGTGGGAAGTGAGTTGGATTTGGTACAATGGAAAGCTCAAGAACTTGGGTTCAAATCCTACTTCTGTGACCCTAAAGAAACTATTTCCCTTCTCTGGCCTCAGTTTTATCATCTGTAAAATGAGGGAATTGGTCTTCACTTCCAGCTCAAGATTTATGATGCTGTCATGTCAAGGCATTTCCCCTCTCTGGGCCTCAGTTTCCTCATTTGTAAAATGAGGGGGTTGAACAGGAAGGTCTTTGAGGTCTCTTCCTCCTCTAGACCTCTAATACCATGACATCCATGGCCCTTTCTGGTGCCAAGATTCAGTGAGCCTAAAAAAAAAAAAACAACCAACCACAGCTTATCTTAGTATTACTCTTCACCATCCACACAATGTATGATATTTTAATGTAAGACATAAACTATTAGCAGATGTCTTGATAGGCAGAGACTACAGAGAGGCTGTTTAAATTTTCACTGATTTCAACATTTTACACACAGGCCCAGAGTGGCCTTGGGCAGATCACTTAGAATCCTCAGTCCCAGGCTCTGGAGCCCTCAAAGGTCCTTTGGTTCCCCTGGGTCATTCACTTAACCTGTATGTATCAAGGGCCTGTTCTGTGGAAAGGATGGTTCTGTTTTCTCTGGAAAATGAGTTACCTGCTTGTAGGATCACAGATTTAGAGCTGGGAGGCCTGGAGAAGCTGGCCCCATCTATACAGACACAAACACACACAGACACACACACACACACACACACACACACAGCCAAATTCACTTACTGGGACCTAGAGATTAACAAATTCAATCCCCTTAATTTATATTAGGGGAAACAGAAACCCAGAGAGGTTGAATAATTTGCCCAACATCAAGAAGTATGTAATAGGATTGAGAGTTCGAACGGACCTTTAAAGGTCATTAACTCCAATCCCTACATTTTACAGATAAGGAAACTGAGACCCAGAGAAGTTAAGCCATTGCCATGGGTCACACAGCTAGTTGAGCTCTGAAGCTGGTCTTCATGAGTCCAAATCCAGCCCTCTCTGTTACATTGCAATGACTCTCCCAGTGTTGTTATGAGGGAAAGACTTTGTAAGCCTGCAGGCAACATGCATACCCAAGCTGTTGTTACAGTACCAGCTGGGAAATCCTATGATTGTACCTGGTAACTGACATCCTACCTGTGAGCGGCTCCAGGTAGGAGAAGCTGTGCCTCTGGCATTGTGTTTACAAAGTCCCTAGGTGGTGGGTAGCCTGTGCCTGCCTGAAGCTAACATAGCATAGTAAGGTTTCCCTAAGGCTATTTATCTGCACCAATCTGGCAAAAGATGGCAACAGAATTGAGATCATACATCTGGAGCTTGGAAGGATCTTAGAGGTCTCTTAGCTCAACGCCCTCATTTTTCGGATAAGGAAACTGAAGACGAAAGAAGTGAAGCAATTTGTTATAGGGTCCTAAGTCTAGCCCACTTAGTCTAATCTCTTCATTTTACAAGTGAGGAAACTGAGGCCCAGAGAAGCTTTTTTCCTGAGGGTTCAAACCCAGATCCTCTGATTCCAAGCTCATTCCTTCCACCCTGACTCTCTGCCTTTGTGGTCTACTGTGTATCTGACTGCACAAACCGTCTGTGATTACTTATTTTCTAACCTCAGAGGATATGACAGAACTAAGCATCTGTACCATTTGTTAATTGAATGGTACATAAGCATGAAGGAAAATCATCATCAACAAAAAACCTCCACCTTACAGAATTCAGAACTGAATTGAGCTGAAAGGGACCATAGAGGCTACCTGTCTGAGGAAACTGAGGCCCAGAGAAACAAAGAGACTTTTCCAAAGGCAAACAAATAGTCAATGACTTCAAAGCAGGGCTCCACTGACCCCCTACCAAACAGCTACTCTTTCAAGTTGCTCAAAGACAATGTATCCAACACAGTGGTGGAGATTCAATACGGTATTCTAAGTCTCAACACTAGAACTGTACATACATATCACTAAAGATGAAAGTCAAATCAATCAACAAGCATTGATTAAGTGCCCCTCATGAATGTGCCAAGTACTGTGTTAGGATAAAAGGGAGGCAGACCAGTCTTTAGGAAGGCCAGAAGGGAATGAGTCCTAGGCTTTGGGTAAGGAAGATAGGAGTTCAAATCCAGCCTTAAACGTGTGCTAGCTGTGACTCTAATTGTTACTGTCCAGTTGCTTTTCAGTCTTATCCAACTCTCCATGATTTCATTTGGAGTTTTCTTGGAAAGATATTGAAGTGTTTTTACCATTTCCTTCTCCAGCTCATTTGATAGATGAGGAAACTGAGGCAAATAGGATTAGTGAATTGTCTAGGATCACACTGTCTGAGCAACTGTCTGTGATCAGATCTGAAATTGGGAAGATGATTCCTCCTGACTCCAGGCCTCTATCTACTTCAACTACCCAACTACAAGGTACTTAACCTGCTTGGGCCTCAATTTCCCCATCTGTAAAATGAAGGTATTAGACTAAACAATCTCCCAGGTCCCTTCCAGTTCTAGTTGTATGAATCTAATCAAAACATCATCTTTTTTCTTTTTCTTTTTGCCCAAGGTAACACTGATAATACCCTCCTCCAAAAAGCTTACTCTTTATGTTATGGTAGCTTCAGGCAATCATAAAAAATGCTTACTATCTAGAGTATATAACTATTATGTCCCTCAAGTAACCCTCGAAGGTTTTCTATAAGGTTACAGACAGGATTGGTGCTGCTGGATAGATCGTCCACACAGGGAATGTCCCAGCCCAAGGAAACTGCAGAACCACCTGGTCTAGTCTAACCCTCTCCTCATCCTAGAGATGAAGAAACTGAAACCCAGACACGTGAGTGACGTCCCCAAGGTCATACAGTTAGGTATTAAATGACTGAGCCCCGATATGAACCCCCGGCTTTTGACTCCAGATTTAACATTCTTTCTAGGTACTGTCAGCACACAGTAGGTGTTTAATAAGTGCTTCTTGATGGATCAATTTCCATTGTACCATGCTGCTTCCTTCGACTTGTTGGAAAGGCTCAGTTGGGGTGGGGGTAGGGGAGTGTTTCACCGTCATTTCTCAGGGTAGAAGATTTCATAATATGTTTCCTTCTAATGAACAGCCCCCTCCCATGCACAAATCCACAAACAAATCAATGAAAGGCCTTATTTCACTGCCATCCTACCAATACACTGACATATATTACACCCACAGTAACTAAAACATCCCCACACAATAAGCAGTGACCACATTTTTCTTAAGAGTTTTAAGGCAGAAAGAGACCACAACAGTAAAATTTTAAGGAGCTTGAAACCATCTTCAGAGCAAACCAAAAGCTTTGTTAGCAAATGCTCTTTTATAGTGAATAATTTGCATAAACAAAGACAATGTTAGAAGGATGGCCAACTACCCCCCACATCCCAGGGAGGGGTCAGTCATGGTCACTGGTGGCTCCAATATGACTTAGTGTGTCCCTGTCTGTCCTGTCTCCGCTGAATTCCTCTTTTCGCCTCCTGAAAAACCACACTGCACTACAGAATTGTCTAGCTCCCGGAATGTGACTAAGGTCCATTTTTAAAACCCCTCTGAGTATTTTACAACCACCGACCACCAGGCTGGGGTGAGGATACCTAACACCACTGCAGTTTGGTGACAGAAGGCTAAAAATATCCAAATGAAAAAAGCAGCCTTTTTCCAGGGCTGGATCAGATGTCCAGGGGCGGTATCCAGTGGTCCTGGGGCAAATCACTGGCCAAGAGCAACTGACTAGCCTATATTGAGTTTGAGCTCAGAGAGGATAGCTTAGTAACAAGCTGATAGTGACAAGAAACTCAGGATCATGGATTCTCCCAGATCCATGGATAGCTAAGCTTCGTATCTATTCTTCACACACACACATACACACACCCAACATGCAAACAGACAACACAGGATTGAAGCTGCTTAAGTGTAATAGGCACACATTAAGGGGGTGGGGTGGGGATAGGAAAACACCATTTATTTCCCTGGAAGGAAATGAGATTGCAACTACTTCCAATTAGGAAAGCAAATGATGCCACTGCTTCCTTGGAAAAACTCGACTTGGAAGTATGAAAAATAGAGTAAGCAATAGACCAAGCAAGTGATGGGCAAGAGGGAAAGCAGAGCCTTTTGGAGACCCGGCTGCAGCGGCCAGCCAAAGTCTCACGGGGCTTTACTACCTGTTGGGCTGTAAATCAGAGCATCAGAATCAGGGCTGCTGAACCCTGGAGTGACTCATTCTCCGAAGTTTGGATATCTGACTCTCTAGGTATATGTTTGCTTTTCTTTTTAGGAGGAGGGGACCAGGAAGGACTGGAAAGTTCATTAATGCCTGAGTTCCTAGGGGCCCACGAGGTGCTATAAGACACCTTGGAAAGGGCAGGCCTGGAGGTCCCTGGCTTCCTAAGGCCCCACTCCCCAACCCCTGATAGGACCAGGAGTAACTTTATTTCACAGAACCTCCGAGTAAGGTGGGATTGGGTGAAGAGAGAGACCTCCATCAGGCTCATCAAGGAGGCAAGTCTGGAGAGAAGGGGAGGCCTGGTGGCAAGGTCATCATCAAAACAGAGACCACCACCATTCCAGACCTCTGGTCCTACCCTCCTCCTGGGAAGCTCCAGGAGAAGCAGGAGATGGGTTTCCACCTCTTCTCTCCCACACCTGATCCCAGCAACTTCCCCAATGCCAGGTGAAAGGGTTTCGGATTAGCGGTGGTGCGCCCTCAAGCCTCGGTAATCCTGAGTACCACTGTTCTGCCTACCATCCCCACCTAGCTTGGAAAGCTCACCCCTTCTCCTGGTGGCCAGGTACTACTCTTCACTATCTCCAGTTCCTGACTTCCCTCCTCCCAGATGACGCCCGAGCTGGAGAGGGTTCCTGCTTTCTTTCATCAGGGGATCTCCCCAGCTGTGGTCAAACACTCCAGGTCTCTCAATGGGAAGTTATGAGGTGGAAGGAGGTGTCGACCCCTTCCAGTAACCCCAACCTAATCCCCACTGCCGGGCCTGCCAAAGGTTCCTCTTGTCCTCCCCATCCTTTCTCTTCCTACCCGACGAATCATTTCCCAAAGACACAAAGAAAAAGGGAGAAAAAAAACTACTGCCCATTGAGAAAACCTTAGCACCCAGGTCCCCGAGCCATGTCTCTCTGCAAGGGCAGGAGGCAGGCGATCTCCTCCTCCTGTCACTTTCTCCCACCCACTCCCCATCCTGAACCCGAAGCAGACACATCCCAAATCCAGGGAGTGGGATGTCGAAGAGAGAGAGCAAAGGTGAGAAGAAAAGAGGGGAGGAAAAAAGCCACACAACCAGCGGGTTGGAGGAGAGCCGGCAAGAGAAAAGAATCTATGCATGCATGTATCAAGAGAAAAAACAAGCGAACGCGCCCCCTACCTGGATGCAACATACTTTGGAAATAGAAGATGACTAGAATAAAGGATCCCAAGCAAGTGACCAGAGCCATCCTGCAAATTCGGCTCATCCTCATCACTTCAAACAGGGTTGGCTTCATGGCTTTGTCCGGGGCGCGGGCAGGCGGACGCGGGGACGGCGCGCCCGGGGCGCAGGAGCCGGGGAGCCCGGGCGCACAGAGAGCTGCGGAGGATGGAGAGGAGGACGACCCGGGCGGGGTGGGGGCGGTGTCTGCCGAGCTGCCGGCCGGCCGGCCGCTCTGTCGAGCTGGCTCCCCTTCTCTCTGTCTCTCCCCGGTCCGGGGCTCCCCAGCCCCGAGCCGGGATTCGGAAGGGAAGGGGCCGGAGTTGGTGGGGAAGTGTGATCGGCTCCTGGCTGCCCTGCCTGCCTGCCTGCTCCTCTCCTCCTCCTCCTCCTCCTCCTTCTCCTCTGCCGCTGCCTCCCCGCTCCTTTCCTCCCCGCGCCTGTGGGTGCGATGGGAAAGCTGTTCTCCTTCCTCCTCCTGCTCCCGCTGCTGCTGCCGCCGCCGCCGCTGCCTCAGCAGCCACCGACGTCGCTGCTGGGCAGACCCCTCGCGCTCACAAGGGCTCCTTCATTGCGCTCCCAGGCTATATTTCTGAGCTGGGCTTTACCAATGCAACTCGCCGGCTGCCGGCGAGGGGAGGGAGCCTGCCGAGAGCCGGCCGGACCAGAGGAGGAACCTGAGCGCTGGGAAGGAGCGTTCGGCGCTCCCCCGCCCCAGCCGGGGATATGGTCGCGTCCAGCTGTTTCCCTGCGAGGGAGGGCGGGGGAGAGTGAAGGAGGGAGGGGGGCGGGGAGGGGGAGCGCGGCGGCGGTGGCGGCGGCGGCGGCGGCGCGTGCGTTCCTTCCCTCAGGGTCCCAAAAGCCCTCGGTCCCCAGCCTCTCAGGCGGGCGCACGGGCTCCGCTGAACCGCCTGGGCTCTGGGTCAAGGTTTCCATGACAGATCCTTTTTTTTTTTTTAAGGAAGAAAGAAATGAGAAAAGAGAAAAAGGGGAGGAAGAGATTGAAATTAAAGCAGCACCAGGCACACCTTCCCGAGTTTGCTGGAGGGGGTGACCATGGGGAGCCGTGAGGGAGAAAAGGGGGGAGGTTGGAAGTAAGTAGTAGCCAGTTTGGGAGGACGCTTGGTATTTGAAGGTCTGGGCAGCCAGGACATCGAGAAGTCCTGGTGAGATAGACAGACGGACGGACACACACACACACACACACACACACACACACACACACACACACACAGGCTGCTTTTAAATGCTCCCGGGGTAGGGTGAGAGTTAGAAGTGTGGGCACTCTCGGTAGCTACGAGACCCTCAGCTCTGGGCTAGTACCAGTCCCGAGTGCCTCCCTGGCACAGAGGGAAGCGGCCCTCGCTCGGAACCGCTGTGCTGTCCAGCTCAACCGATCGCCATTCTTCAGAGCAGAGGTTGTTTCATTTAGAGGCTTGGAACCCCCAACCCTTTGCGAGTTGCATGGCACAAAGTAGCCGTTTAATAAATACTTGGTTGATTGAACAATGTAAGTGGGGAGGAAATGAAGCTGAATGCTGTCTGCAGCAATTGTCACGACAGGCGGTGGAACCAGCATTGAACTGGACTCTCGGAACTTGGGTTCAGATCCTTCTTTCATCACAATCTTCGTAACGTTGGGCAAATCACTTAACCCCGACCCCACCGCGGACTTCAGCTATAAAGTGAGGTGGCTTTTAGGGCTTCCCAACTCTAAATCTCTGATCCTCTGTCAGTTTCTTCATCCATAAAATGGGGGTGGGGTTGGAATAAATGGCCCCCGAAGTCCCCTTCCAGCTCTAAATCGATGGTCCTATGACCAAGCTTCACTCCAGGGAAGAGAAAATGCACTTCTTTCTCTTCATTACAGAGATGGGGGGACTACGAGTTGGCTAGTTTCGGGAGGATACACTTCCCCCCCTTTTTTTATTCTTTGTTACAAGGAGAGAGAGAGAGAGAGAGAGAGAGAGAGAGAGAGAGAGAGAGAGAGAGAGAGAGAGAGAGAGAGAAGGGAAGGAGGGAAAGGAAGGAAAGGAGAGAAAGAGAGAAGAAAAGGAAGAAGGGGAGAGAAGAAAGGAAGGGAGAGAAAAAAGGAAGGAAGAGAAAGAAGCCCTCCTCCCCGGTAGAGGATCGGAATCCCCCTAGGCCTCAACAAACAGAAATCTCATCTCCTTTTGCAGAGAAGTGCAGCGCGTGGCTCTAAAAAATCCCGCCTCTCAAAGGCTTAAGGGCTCACTGATTCCCCCAGTTTACAGACCCGTCTCCAACTTAGAGATGGTCAGAAACGCCGGCCCTTGGGTGTTCTCCTCACCAGCGCTCGGGCGTAGGAAAAGGAAATGTCACGCAGGTGGCGGCAGGAACGTGGGTTCTGGAAGGCGAATCGAAGGGTTGCATTGTTCATCGCACTGCTACTGATCTCAGGCATCTGATTGCCCACTTAGTGGTTACAAGTCAGTAAAGGAAACCTGCCAGACTGCACAAACGTAGTGGCCCCTCCGGTTCGGAATCAAGAGAAAGTCAGAGTTCGGTTACCTGCTGCGAGGTGACGGAGAATTGTGGTGAGGGAGACACATGCATGTCGTGTGACCCTGATCAGGTCCCTTAACGTCTCTCAGTGCCCCCAGGCAGTTCTTTAAAGACTATTACTTGCAGAACAGGTGAAGAGTTAAACTGATCGAAGGAATGAATTACCTATATCTGTGAAATGAGAGGTCTAGCCCAACACCAAAGCCCCATCAAATAAACAAAGCCTGCCAAGAATCAGCGCCTGGCCTTCGTGGGCTTATAGCTTCAACAATAACACATCTTCGAGGCAGAAGCATTTCGGCCTTCCCTAAAGCTGGAAAGAGATAGTAAATCTCTAACAATGATGATATGACAGCAGGGACAACTACGACGACGATGATGATGATGAAGATAGAATTTATGTAAAGCGCTTTACAGATCTCATCTAATCCTCACAACAGTCCTGGGAGGTAGGTGCTATTATTATCCCCATTTTGCAGGTGAGGAAATTGTCTAAGCGATTCACTCAGTATTACACAGCTGGAAAGTGCCTGCGATCCGATTTAAACCCAGATCTTCCTGACTACCGGTCCAGTGCTCTATCCACTAAACTCCATAGCTGCCAAGACTAAAAATAATGCCCTACCCATCCTACCCAGTAGGGTCCTTGTGAAGAAAACACCTTGTACGCCTTTTAAAATGACAGAGAAATTCCCACTGTGGAATCTCCCTCCATCAACATACATTAGAAACTCAGGATAATTCAAGGCCAATAGAGATGACCTAGTCTTATAGTCTTAGAAAGTTCTCTTGAGTCACTGAGACAGTTTCCTTATCTGTAAAATCTGTGAACTAAATAACTTCTGAGGTCTCTTCCAACACTGAAACTATGAACATACAGAAATACACACACACACACACACACACACACACACACACACACACACACACACACACCCCGGGTAGTTAAATACACAAAGAAACTGGGTTTGAATCCTGCCTTTGATGATTATCAGTGTAACTTTGGGTAAGTCATTACTTAACTTGCCTGGCCTTCAGTTTCCTTCTCTTTAAAAATGATGCGCTCAGCCTTAGATGTCATTCTGGTCCAACTGGCAAGAAAGAATTCCCTTGATAGGTGGGCTGCCAGATTTTTCTTGAACACTTTATCAAGATGGGAAGAACTGACCTCCTCACAAAACAATTCATTCCATTTTTGGACTCTAATTACACCTTGTAATTATGCTTCTGTTGAATTGAAATGCTAGAGAATGTCTCCTTCTTCTTCCATATGACCACCCTTGAAATATTCAGACATCTACCAGGTCACCTAACAACTTTATTTCCTCCCTGGCCCTGAATCTTTTCTTCTTCGGTCTAAACACCCTATTCCTTTCATTATTCTTCCAATGGCACATTTTCCAGTCCCACCCACTTTTCTGCTCAATTTTTCCTAACCATGTTCCAATTTGTCAAAATGACTCTTAAAATATGGCACTCGATGGTAAACAGACATTCCAGAAATGGTGTGACTGGAATCAAATAGAAAGACATAGGAAGCATATTTCTCAAACTTGACTGGCAGTAAGTCAGTGGGTCATTCAGTCAACAACAGCATTTATTCAGGGCATTTATTGTGGACCTAGCATTGAACTAGGTTAGAATCTTGAATTTCCATTAAAGGACATTTTAGACAGCACCTCCTACCCACGGCCTTTCTGAATTTCCTGGGTGCTGGTGTTTTCTCCCCTCCTGGAATCACTTTGTATCTATTTGGTAAATCATGTCACCTCTCTGAACTTCAGTCTTCTCATTTGCAAAATTTGGAGGTTGGATTAAGTGGCTTCTGAGTTATTTACCTTCTAGCTCTAAATCTATGATCCTATGAATATAAATAAACATAACATGGTTAAATATACCAAAGACCTGGATTTGAATCTTTCCTGTGGTGTTAAGACGGTGGGCAAATCACTTAAATTGTCTGAGTCTATAAAAGAGAAGGATTGGACTAGATGGTCTCAGGTCTCTTTAAACCCTAAATCTACAATCCTGAGCTCTTCCCTTTACCTGGTCACATAGATTTTAATCCTAATCCAGGAAATACCTGCAGTAAGATAATTTAAGGATGAAATTCAATTTTGTGATCTCATTATTGTATCCAGATTCTATTTAATTGAATTAAACAAACATTTATTGAATGTCTATGTTGTCCTGAGCTAAGAAGCAAAGTGCTAGGGAAAAGTCAACACTGAGATAACAGATAATCATTACCTAAGGCAAAGCCCCTGCCCTCTTGGAGCTTTTATTCTAGACAGAGAGAATTAAAACACAAAATTACAGCTACTGGGTATATGGTGATTTAGGATTTGCAAAGCACCCTAGTGCTATTGTTACTCCTATTTTACAGATGAGGAAACTGAGGCTGATAGATTAAATGACTTGCCCAGGGTCACACCACTAGTGTCAGATCTTCCAGAGTTCACATTCAATTTCACCACGTAGCTTTCTAATAATTCATGACAAGGGTGTTAGTAAGTGTTAGAAAAGAACAACAAAAAAGTACTCTAGCAGGAGAGTGGATTATAGAATCAAAGATTTAGAACTGGCAGGGACTGTAAAGGCCATTTAGCCCACCCATCTCAGTTTACAGAAAGAGAAACTGAGGCACAGAATGTTTGAATGACTTGCTGAAAGTCACCCAGCTAACTAATAGCAAAAACAAGATGTGAACCCAGGTCCTCTGACTCCAAAATGTTACTATTAAGTAACTATTCTCTGCAATTTCCTGACAGGCAAATGAGTGACAGACAAAAAGCTCCCTGGTCAGGGTATACTGATTAGAGTGCTGAACCTGGCAGCAAAAAGATCTGGGTTCAAATCCTGCCACCCACACTTAGCTGTTTTATGATTAGGGGGAAATCACCTAACCTCTCTGAGCCTCAGTTTCCCCAAATGTAAAGTGGGGATACTAATAGCCCCCACCTCACAAAGTCTCCTTCAGTAAAGGAGACAAAATACTTTACAAACTTTAAAGCAGACAGAAATTTCAGCAATTGATATTCTCTGTGCCAAGAAACAGAGATAAAATTGCATGATTGATGGTAGCTACAGAGACAAGTGTTGGAACGTGGTCCTGAATCTAGGTCACCTGGGTCTCAGGCTCTTATTAATAAAGCAAAATCATTAGACCTAGCTGGGAAAAAAGTGCCCACGAGACTGTCCCTAAGGAAAGAAAATGGCCTGTTGTGTCCCAAAGTCATGAATTTAAAATAAAGTACAAATCAGGACTGCCCCCTAAAGAACCATTAAAAATCTTCACTTTTTTCAGGGCCCTCTGAATCTAAGTCTACCTTGGAGCCATCTTATCCCAGCCTGGTTAATAATTTATAAAGTAAAGAATCAGGCTCTTGGAGAGACGAACCCAGAGAATGTAGCCTTTAAGCACAAAACAGAGGGAAAAGATCAATAACAGATGACCACAGAAACGCTCAAATTGAATCAACAGAATTTCACAGGCCAAGAGGCTTCTACAGGAGAGAAAAAAAAGAGTAAATCCTATTGTTTCAGGAAATGATTTAAAGCTGAATAATAGGCATGAAACTAGCTATGGCTGAGAAGGGCTGTTCAAAGAGCAATAGGAAGAGAATGGAAGAGAAAGAAAGAGAAAGAGGAAGGAAACTTGTTTACCAATGTCTGATGCAAAGGAATGTCTTTGTAGAGAGATTGCTCAGTACCTTGGATACATCCTGCAATGGCTCACCATTGCCTGCTGGATAAAGTCATTGACTCACAGATTTAAATTTGGAAGGGACCTTGGTGACCGTTTCATCCAGCCCAGGGAAGTTAAATGACTGGTCCAAAGTCATATAAGCAGAATCATAGGATCAGAGATTTAGGGCTGGGGGAGACGTTAGAAGTGATCTAATCCAATTGCCTCTTTTTATAAGCCCAGAGAAGTGAAGTGATTTGCCTAAGGTTCCCTAGAAATAATAAGTATCAGAGGCAAGATTTGAACCAATGTCCTGGGACTCTGTCCTCCAACAGTCTGGCCCAACCTGGCAGGATGCTATAATGAAAAGATCACTGGATTCAGATGAGAACACCTGGGTGAAAATTTTAGCTCTGACACCTGGGTGGCCTCAGGTAAGTCATTTCACAGCCTCAGTGATTCATCTGTAAAAAGAGGTGACTGGAAGCCAAACTCTGTGTAATTATAATGATCAAGCTTGGTCCCAAAGAAGAGAGATGAGAAGGCAACTCTCCCCTGCCCCCCAACTATTATTTACAGAGATGGGGGGAACACTGCATTTAATGTTGTACTTTTTAGCTATGTAGATTAGTTTTGAAGAACTTTCCTTCCTCTGTGCTGGGCCCTTTTTAATTCTTTGTTCTAAGATAAGGCTCTCTGATTGGTGGCTGTGGATGTGGGGGAGAAGGAAACTTAGGAAATGTAGGTGAAAGGAAAGCAAAAGGTCACAAGGTATCATTAAAGTAATGAGAAGAGATGAGAAAATGTAGCTCTCTTCCTCTGAGAGGTTGGGAACCAGTGAGTGCAGAATGTTGGTCACCTTGATGGTTGGATTTGACATAGAAACAAAGAATTTTGGAGTTAGCCATCCAGGAAAGAATACCTGCAAAGAATCCCTAGGGAAAGGTCTTCCACCAATTAATCATCTAAGCTCTGCCTAAAGAGCTCCAGAAAGGAGGAGCCCACTCTCTCCCCGTTCAGCCCATTCTGCTTGGAGACACTTTCCTCACATCAAGTAGAAACATGCCTCTGAGAATGCCACCCTGGGCTCCCAGTTCTGCCCTCTGGCTCTCCTTCTACCTGTCCGACCCATCCTTTCACTCCTTAGGAGTTGGAAGGGATCTTCAAGGCCATCTAACCCAACATCTTCATTTTACAGATGAGGAAACTGAGGCCACCAGAGACTACGTGACTTGCCCAGGTCTTTCTGTCTCCAAGTTCATCACTTTATTTTTCTTCCTAAGGCAATCAGAATTTGAGTGACTTGTGTCTGGGGTGGGATTTGAACTCAGATCCTCTTGACTCCAGGCCCAGTACTCTATTCCCTGAGCCACTAAGTTGCTCCAAAGTTCATCCCTTTAGGCACTATGCTATAGCTGTCTCTCTTTCACTGGTTTCATCATCTTCCTGTCACTCTTTAGAAAAGGTTTTGTCTCCCAAGGCTTCATCTTAGCTTCTCCTCTCTATGCTTATCTTCCTTGGTGATCTGGTCTATTCTCAAGGGTTCAATTTATTCATCTAGTCTCAGCCTTTCCTCTGAACTCTAGCCCCATGTAAGGGAGGTGCCATGATATTTTGGGGAAAAAAACAATAGATTTGAAATCTAAGAACCTCTACCATTTGCTACCTGTGTGACCCTGAGGGTCATTTCCCCCTTCTGGTAATCAGTTTCTTCATCTACAACCCTTCCCCACCCCATCCAATAAATTCCAGCGACTCCCTCTCACCTCTGGGATCAAAAACAAAATCCACCGTTTGGCATTCAAAGCCCTTTACAACCAGTCTCCCAACACCTTCCATTCCCCAGGTGCTCTGCTTCTAGTGACATTGGCCTCCTGGTCATTCCTCAGACATGACACTCTAGCTCCTGACTGAGCATTTTCATTGATTGTCCTTCATTCCTGGAACTCTTTCCCTTCTCATCTCCAAATTGTAGCTTTTTTCAAACCTCAGTCAAAGTCCCAGTCACTGTAAGAAGTTTTCCCCAGCCTTCCTTAATGCTAATACTTTCCCTATATTGATTATCTTCAATTTATCATATATATGCATATATATATATATATATATCTGTGTGCATGTGTGTGTGTGTGTGTGTGTAATTTGTGCATACCCGTTTTTCATGTTGTCTCCCCAATTAGACTGTGAACTCCTTGAGGGCAGGAACTATCTTTTGCTTTTCTGTGTATCCCCAGCTTTTAGTACAGTATCTGGTACATAGGAGGGGCTTAACAAATGCTTGTTAATATAAAATGAGAGCATTAGACAGATGGTTTCTGAGATCCCTTCCAGATCTAAATAGAAATCGCTGATTCTATGAGAACCTGCTGTCTTCTGGACAGCTCCACTTGGAAATCTCATCATCACCTCAAACTCAACATGTCGAAAACGGCAGCCACCCCTTTCATTCCCCCTTATACTTCACCATTCTCCAAGCTCCCTCTATTTCTCCTGAGGGTACTACAATCCCCTCATTCACCCAGCATCGGAATATTAGCATCAACTTTCCCTTTCACTCTTCTCTTTACCTAATTCCCCACATCTACCCAGTTACCAAATCATACCAATTCTACATCTGTCCTCTTCTCTCTACTTACAGGGTCACCATTATAGTTAAGATCCTCATTCCTCTCACCAGTGACCACTGTTTTAGCCTAACTGATTTTTCCAACTTGAGATTCTTCCATCTCCAACCCATGCCTCCAATCAGCTTCAAAAACACTCTTCCCAATGTCCACATCTGACCATGCCCTGCCCTTACTCTAAAGCCTTCAGTGGTCCCCTATTGCCTCCAGGATAAATTGCAAACTTGTTAGCCTGGCATTTGAGAACCTCCACAGTCTAGCTCTATAATAACTCATCATCCTTATTTCATATTCTTCTCCATGCTTTCTATCTTCCAGCCAAAGTGGGCTCCTAGCCTTTATTGGAATTTGGAGTGAAATCTCCCATGCCTGTGAATGTCCATCGGACTAAGCTCCATGCCCTCTTCATCTCTGCTTGCCAGAATCCTTTTCTTCCTTCACAGTTCAGTTCAGGTACTCTCTCTTCTGGAGTATGCACATATATAGTTTATAATATCAAATGAAGAGGAAGAGAGCTGGCGGGGGTGGAGGGAAGCCCAATGCTAATATTTAAGAAATAGAAACAGAAAGGAGTTCAATTACAGGCTAGTGGATTTTCCCCATGGTTTAAGCAATATCCTCAAGACATTAATAAAGGATGAGATCACAGGGCACCAGGAGAAATGAGAAGTGAGCAGAAGAAAATAATAGTAAAGTCAGCACAGAGACTTTTTTTCTTTTTGAAGACCCCCTGGCGTTTGTGGTACTGTTGACTTTCCATGGAAGGAAAGTGAAGAAGACGCCAATATTTATTTGCCTCCGTTTCCTCATCTTTAAATTTAAGGGGGTTGAACTAGGAGACCTTGTAGGTAGGCAAAGTGGAGGAAGTGTTGGGATCAGAGGCAGGAAGCACATACTTGAGTCCTGTCTCTCATTGGCTGTATGATCCTGAGCCAATCATTTTGCTTCAGTTTCTCCCCTCTGTAAAATTAGGGGTTGGAATAAATGACCTCGAAGTCCTTTCCAGCTCTAAGCCTCTGACCTTTAAAGTAATTGCCAGCTTTGACATATTTTGTCCTGGAGGTTTCTGGCAGTCTCTGTCCTACTATTCTACCTTCTCATATCCCTCATATCTCTGACCTTCTGTGTTCTAAAGATTGTTTACAGTTCTAACATTCCGTATTCCAAAATCCTTCCTTTCTCTGACCTGCTATGATGCCGTGCAGATCTAACATTCTAGGCTAAAAGAAAGGTCCCTCAGAGCTCCCAGATGGCAATCTTGTGTCTGGTCTAGACTCCAAATTATCTCAAGAAAAGTAAGGGGCTATATATGGCATGAACTAAAACAATGCCTAAGGGTAGGAGAAAGAGCAATGGATTTAGAGTCAGAGCACCTGGGTTCTAATCTTAGTTCTGCATGTGACTTTTTGTGTTGACTCTGGGTTTCTGTTTTCTCAACTCTAAATATGAAGGAGTTGTAGGTACTCACAGATTTCAAAAGACCCTTCTCCCCCTTAAATCATCTGATTCCTACAAGGTGTCATCCAGTCTATACTTGAAGGCCTCCATTTATAGGGAATTCACCATCCTAAACAATCCATTTCACTCCCAGACAGCACCAAAAAGGATTTTCTTGCACTGAATAGAGATCTTCCTCACTGTAATTTCCACCTATTGTTTTAACTCTGTCCTCTGGGGTCAAATAGAACAAATTTAAGCCTTCTTCCACAATACAGGCCTCCAAAAAAACTTGAAGATATAGATCATGTTATATCTTTTCCAGCCTAAATATCTCCCAATTTTTTCAACCAATCCTCCTGTGGAATTATTTTTTTTTCATTTTTTTGTTCCTGGTCATCCTCCCCTGGACATTCTTCACTTTTCCAAAATATGGCACCCAGAACTTAATGTAACTAGATATGTTCTGACCAAGTTGGCATATATTACCATTCTTATTCCAGACATTACATTTCTACTGTTAATGCAGCCTAAGATAAGTCAGCTTTTTTGACTTCCAAGTCACAGTAATGCTCCTCTGGAGTCACTGCAACCCATTCAAATCCAAAGAAGTTTTTCCACACACCTGTTGTCTAGCCATACCTTTCTCTCTACTTGCATGATTGATTTTTTATATCTATGTGTTGCACTTTACACTCATCCCTACTAAATTTCATCTTGTTAGAGTCAGTCTTTACATCTAGCTTTTGCCTTCCAAAGTTTTAGCTCTGCTTCTGAGCTTTGTATTATCTAAAAATGGGATATCTTCTCATCCAGGTCACATCCCCAGAAGTGATGCTTCTTGACATAAAATGAGGCCACATCCCCAGATGTGATGTTTACTAACATAAAATGGATGTAATATAAAGCTAAAAGACATAAATTACACTTTTAAAAGAAAACAACTGGTGACCTATCCTTAGTATCTTCTGGGAATGGGAATACAACTGAGTGGAGGGCTATGACCTATCTATTTGTACCTATTTTTAATATACCTATATATGAACCTGTTGTCTCACTCTATTCTGGGCCATGCCTGACTCAGATCAGTCCAATGGTTCAGACTTGAAATTAAGACAAAATGGGATGATTGTGGGCCATTTAACTTCTAAAACTTACAATCTAGTGACCTTGAGCAAGTGACTAGGCATCAGTTACCTTATCTATAAAATGAGATAACCTATGAAGTCCTTTCCATCTCTAGATGGATGTGCCTTTGACCCCATGAATATTTACCAAAAGGAGATTTCCTTCACAGGAACATGGAAAGGACTTTTCCAAAAGAAAAAACCTTCTACCTCAACACTTACAACAACTTCTAGGCAATCCCAATGGGTCTAAGCTTTAGTCCTCTGGGTTAAGTAAATTTCAAGGATAATTTCTTTTTTGATGCAATCAGGGTTAACTAACTTGCCCAGGGTCATGTAGCTAGTAAATCTCTAAGGTGGGATTTGAGCTCAGGTCCTCTAGACTCCAGGACTGGTGCTCTATCCACTGTGTCACTTAGCTGTCCATCAAAGATAATTTTCAACTTTTAGGGGAAAACTAACCCAACCTACTTGTCAGGGTCCTTGTAAATGTATTTCCCCAGAGAAGGTAAGCTCCTTGAGGGCAAGGATTGTTTTGCTCCTTAGTACTTTGTACAGGGCCTAGCTTATAGTAAGTACTTAATAAACACTAATTGATTGTTGGTTGATTGAAAGAAGCAAATTCAATTCAGCCTTTGTGAAGAGCTTACTGTGTGTAAAACATTTGAAGTATGGGAAAAGACAGATACAATTTAGCCCCTGCTTTCAAGGTGTTTATAATCTCAAGGGTGCAAAGCTCACATTCTAAATTGCACCAGTCCTATATGTGCAAGGAGTTATGAGAGACACATAAATGCAAAGATGGAGGTCCAAGAGAAGTACAATGAGAAATGAGGAGGCAGAAGATCACTGTGACAAGGCAGAATTAGATGGCGTATTTCCACCTGGATTCACAGAAGAATTAGACAAATCTTGGTTTCCAAATTTCTGGTGAGTAGTTAATTAGATGTTCCAAAAGATGGGGCAGCAAAAAGGGCCTCCAGCCAGAGAAACCCAGGGAGTGGCACATAATATAAAGCAGACATCATCAAAATGTTGGCTATTGTGATCAAAAGAGAGAACTGAAGAGTGTCTCCACGGATGTGAACAATTTACCTTCTAGGCTTCCAAATAGTTCCCAGCTTAGTCTGGTTTTCTTCTCATTAATGGGACAGTCATTATCACCCTAGTAAGTAACAACAATGGGGGCAGCTCTGACCTTAGAATCTGATGTGTTCCCACCAACCTTCCCTCTTTCCTTGATATCCAAATGGTTGCTGTGTTGGGTCATTTCAGTCATGTCTGACTCTTCAAGATCCCATTTGGGGTTTCTTGGCAAAGATACTGGAGTGATTTGCCATTGCCTTCTGCTCATTGTACAAATGAGGAAACTAAGGGAAACAGGGTTGAGGTCACAGGGCCATACACCTAGTAATCATCTGAGGCCAGATTTGAACTTAAGAAGAGGAGTCTTCCTGACTCCAGGCCCAGCATTCTACCCACTGTGCCACCTGTAGCCCAACTCATAGGGCAAAGGAATTAATTTCAATTCAACATGTTTTATGTAAGTGGTATTCAAAGCCATTCCCAACCTAGTCCCAAACTTTCCAGTCATTTCATACATCAGGCCTTTTCTTCTAATCCAAAATACTTAATACCATGGACAAGTCCTTGAACTTCCTATAAACAATTTAATATTAATCTGTAAAATGAGAGAGATGGGCCAGATAGTTTCTGAGGCTCCTTCCAGCTCTAGATCTGTGGTCCTTTTATCTTAGTCTTACCAAAGTGGCTTTCTAACTCTTCCATGATATATGGCACTTTGCCTCCATTTCCACCTTTGCAGTCCCTCCCAACAGACACGCTTGGAACAAACTCCCTCATCTCTACCTCATAAAATCCCTAGTTTCCCTCAAAGACTCAGCTCAAATGCTGCTTTCTAAATGAAGCTTTCCCATTTACCCTGCCCTCAGGTGCCAGTGCCCTCTGCCTTGGATCTGTTATGAGGGTAAATACATACATATTTTTCGTGTGTGTATGTATATCAATTATATATATATATACACATGTATGTGAGAGTGTGTGTGTATATATACAAAAAATGCACTCATGTGTATATACGACTGATTTACATGTATATATGTGATGTGCACATGTATATATTATATACACATCTGTCTGTATACACATATATATCCATGCAATGTGTACATATATACATGATATACTTCTGTGTGTACATACACACACGCATACATGCTGTTTTCCCCAAAACAATATGATTTAATATTCATTATATATTAAATTGTTTGGCAAGGCATTAGCCCCTATTTGCCTCAGTTTCCTCATCTGTAAAATGTAGATAATTATATCAACTACCCCCAGGGTTATCATGAGGATGAAATGAGATAAAATTAATAAAAGGCTTAGCACAGAGCCTGACACATAGTAGGTGCTATATAGCTATTATTATTGTAATTGTCATGTAGTAGTAGCAGCAACAACAGCTGCTGTAGGATCCTGGACAAGTCATTCAATTTCCCTCAGTCTCCATTTATCTGTAAAATGAGAATAATAATGGCACCTATGCTCCAGGCTTATTGTGAAGATAAAGTGAGATAATATTTGTAAACACTAAATACTAGTTATATTGCTTTGCTTTAAAAAAATGCTAGTTATAAATATGTTATTATTTTTTATTTTAATATTTTATTTTTCCCAATCACATGCAAAAACTAGTTTAGCCTTCATCTTTAAAATTTTTAGTTCTGAATCCTCTCTCACCTTCCCTCCCCTCTCATTGAGAAGGTAAGTAATTTATTAGTAGTAGTATTATTAATGATCATATTATTAATTAATAATCATATCAATGATTAATATGTTATTGTTTGGGGGTTTTTTTGCTTTGCTTTTTTGCTTTGACTTGCCCAGAGTCACACTGCTAGTTTTTTGCATTAAGTGTCTGAGGCTGGATTTGAACTCAGGTCCTCCTGGCTCCAGGGCTGGTGCTCTATTCACTCACTGTGTCACCTAGCCACCCCTATATTATTGTTAATAATACATAAATGACTAACAGAAAGTTGAAAAGTAATATACATGAAGAGACTATAACAAAGCACCTAACTTCCCTTAATGAGGAGCTTAAATCACTTTTGATGGACCATCTACATCTCAGGGTCCTGAAAAAAATGGTGGATGCAATTACTCAGCCAGAGTCAGGGGATTTTTAAAAATTGAGGAAAATAAGAGAGGTGTTACAGGACTGGAGATGGGCAAACATTGTCTAAATTAAATTTTTAAAAATGGAAGAGGGCAGATTCATCAAATTATAGGCTATTTGACCCTGACTTTAATTGTTAAGGAAAATCTAGAATGTTATTAAAGGGATGGTTTGTGAGCATGTGGAAACGGAGGCAGTGATCACTAAGAGCCTCCATGATTTCATCAAGAACATCATTCCAAACTCTCTTCATTATCTTTTTTTTTTTTTGGCAAGATGACTAAATTGGTAAATCAAGGAATTACGAATATATAGACTATACCTAGTTACCATGAAGGCATTCTCTAGCTCTCTCATGATAAATTTATTGAATAGATGGAGAGATATAGATTAAATGGCAATACATTAGATAGATTGATGCATCATTGAATATTGGGGCCCAAAGGGTTATAATTAATGAATATTTACTAGGAAGGAAACCTCAACTGGAATAGTACCCCCGTGGATCTAGTCTGTGCCCTGTTCTATTCAATTCTTTTATTGATAACTTGGAAGAATGAATTAATGGAATGCCTATCTGATTTGCAGATGACACAAAGCTGGGAGAGGCAACTAACATGTTAGAGGACAGAGTTAGGATCCGCTAAAGATCTACAAGTTGAAAGGATGGGGCACAAATAACTAGTTCAAATTTAATAGGTATAAATGTAAAGTCCTTTGGTTGAGTTAAATAGTCAACAGAATGGGAAAGGAATAGAAAATTAGAGTATAGTTTATATGAAAAAGATCTGAGGGTTTTAATAGACTGCAAGTCAATATGAGTCAGTAGCATAATATCACAACCAAACTAGGGAAGTGATAACATTACTGTCTTCTGCTCTGAACAGACCTTATCTCAAATATTATATTCAGTTCTAGACACTCCATTTTAGGAAGATAAGTACAATTAATAATAACAATGATGATGACCATGATGTTGATGATGGTGGCAACAAGCATATATTAAATGCCAACTATGTGCCAGGCACTGGGCTAATCACTTTTCAAATATCTCATTTGATACTAGTATTTATGTAGCACTTTAAGGCTTGCACATGCTATACCCCTTGATTCTCAAAACAACCCTGAGAGGTAGGTACTCTTATTATTCCGGTTTTTTCAGATAAGGAAACTAAGGCTGAGAAAGATTGTTACCTTGCCCGGGGTCATAAAGCTATAAATGTCTGAGGCATGATTTGAACTTAAGTGCTCCTGACTCCAAGTCCAACATTCTGTTCTTTGTGCCACTTAGCTTTAGAATATAAGCTCCATGAGGGCAGGATTTCTCCTTTTTGAGATTTTACCATGGAAGACAATGATCATGTAAACCTGGAATGCATCTATCACCTTAATTTTAGTCTATTCAACAAGCATTTATTCAGCACCTACTATATGCTAAGCATTGAGGTATAAAGACAAAAAAAAAACTAGTTTTGTCCTCAAGAAGCTTACTTTCTACTAGGACAAAAGAATATATAGACAGAAAAGTCTGTACAAAATGTTTAGAGAATAAATACAATGTAATTTGGTCTATTCAACAAGCATTTATTCAGCACCTACTGTGTGTTAAGCATTGAGGTACAAAGACAAAAAAAATTAGTCTTGTCCTCAAGAACCTCTTGGACAAAGTAACATGTAGATGGAAAAATCTATACAAAATATTTAGAGAATAAATGCAATGTAATTTGGGCAGGGTGGGCAAAGAGAGCACTAAGGTCTGAAGAATCAGAAATGCCCTTCTGGAGAATATAGCTCCAGAGTCAGTCTTTAAAGAAATCAAGGGAGTCCCTGCAGCAGAAGGGAGTTTGTTTTCACTTTTTTTGGATTCCAATACTGGATTGTGTTCACAGATGCTCAGTCTTCACACTTCGTTGCTCATGTGTTGTGGTCATTTATTCACAACTTACATAGTTTTTAAAATTTAAAAATCTGAGGCAACATTTTTCTCTCCATGAAAAGGCAGCATGGTGTAGTGGGATTAAAAGACAAGCCTTAGAGTCAGGAAATCCTGTTTTCAAATCCCTTCTTGAACACTGAATTGCTGTGTAATCATTGGAAGGTAATTTAACTTGTCTGAAGTTCTGAAACTCTTTACGACTATAAATTAAAGATAGGTTGCAATCTGAAGAGGTAGAAAGAGTTCCCACATCAGGAGTCCCTACATTAACTCAATCATGAATTCTTAATGTGGCTTTGTTCAGTTTTCACAGTTCAGAATGTGTCTGATTGTCTGTCTGTGTGCATGGGATGGGACTTTGCTCACAATTTAAAGAATTTCTAATAATCACGGGGATTGCAGCATGGTAAAATGAATAGTGTGGTAGATTTGGAGTCAGGAAATCCTGGGTTCCAATCCTATCTCTGACACCTATTATGAATGTGAGGATGGGCAAGTCACTGTGAGGCTCAGACCCCTAAGACCAGTCTACTAAATTCTAAACTGGTTGGAATCTGCAATTGGGGAGAGGGATTCCTTATCTCAAGGATGAAGCCAGAGATCCTTGAGTTATATATGTTTGATATGTCATTAGCCATCTATTAGTGCCCTTATACTGAGAGTTGAATCAATTTTGCTGAGGTTATGCATCAAGGTTAACTTTACAGATGACCA
Source organism: Gymnobelideus leadbeateri (assembly GCA_011680675.1). Lineage (NCBI taxonomy): Eukaryota > Metazoa > Chordata > Mammalia > Diprotodontia > Petauridae > Gymnobelideus > Gymnobelideus leadbeateri. The sequence goes on along the minus strand of WOXC01006104.1, from coordinate 22,068 downwards.
AAGCAGGAAACTATATACAACATGATATGGGAAAATTCGTCCTCCAACTGCCCATATTTTTTGGAGGCATTGAGGTGACATTGACTGAGTATTGGATTCAGAGTCTCAAAGACATGAGTTCAAATTCTGCCTTAGCTATGTGCTAACCATGAGACCCTGGACAGGTGACTGCTTTCTGCCTCAGTTTCTTCATCTGCAAAGTGGGTAAAATAGCATCAATCTAAGAGGATTGTTTAGAGGATCAAATGAGATAAACTATTTAAAGAGCTTTGCAAACCTTACAAACAGTGTAAATGTTAGCTGTTAAAATAATAATTATAATTATTTTTCTTTTTTATGAACTAACTGCCAGTGGATAGTACCTTGCACACAGTAGGCAATTAGTAAATGTTGACATTTGTTGAATCAATGCTCCAAATTCTACCTTTAGTTTCATTCCTTTAAGTTAAGGAACTGGACCCAAACTAAATTCATTGGAAGAGACTTATGTTCACAGACTCCTATACTGAGAACTCAAAGGGGACTTAGAGGCCCTCTACTCCAATCTCTTCATTTTGCAGATGAGGAAACTGAGTCTCCAAAAGGTTAGGTGACTTGCCAGGGTTTATACAACCAGTAACTGTCAAAGGCAGGATTTGAACATAGGTCTTTCTAATTATAGGTGCAACCCCATCCATTACATTTTGCTGTCTCCCATCAATAGCTTGCTATGAATATCTCCTTTTCTAATTCGTAAGTAATTAAAATGATAGATTTTGGAGAGATACCAAGCCTATTTTATAAAAGTATAAAGACCCTGTTCTTAAGGTTAAAGAATGCTATCAATTAATCATCCCTTAAGGTCATTTAGTTTAATGAGACTGCTGGTGCGAGATGGGTGAGAAGTGATTTGGGAGAATACAGTGGTACAGGGAAGGAAAGGTTTGGGTAAAGCAAAATACTATAATATAATGATCTTTGTGGCATCTACAGGAACACTGGCAGCCAGGGGACAGAGAAAGTCAAGAAAAGAAAGACGATAGTATGCGAAAGATAACTTCCTTTACTTGGAAAATTTTCCTAGACCCTGGCCTGGAAAGGGAGCTCCATGACCCCCAGGAAGGCACCAACCAAGTAGCCATGCCTGAAATTGCTTTTCTACAGATGGGAGCAGAGTTTGAATTCTTCCTTCCCCTCCCCCATTCTTTCAAGCCATAAAATCAAAGGGGAGACACAGAGGACATTTCACAGTACCAAATCTATAGGTCAGCAGCCATATTGCTCTCTTAGGTTTAATTAGTAAACTAAAAATGTCTACGTTCATAGGTCTAGAATCACCTAGTTCTTTGGATGTTTTATGGATGAGGCTAATACTTGTAGCATGATGTAGTGGAAAGAACCACAGATTTGGAGTCTTCCAACTTGGATTTGGATTCTAGTTCTGCCAACTGCTACCTGTTTGTCCTTTGGCAAATCACTTAATCTCTCTGGGCCTCGGTTTCCCCATCTGTAAACTGAAGGGGGTAGACTAGGTGACCTTTCAACTCTAACTCTGTAATCCTAAAATCCAGGCACTTCACCTCTCTTGCCTCGGTTTCCTTATCTGTAAATTGAGAGGACTGGACTAGTGAGCTCTAAGGCTCCTCCCACCTTTCAAACTATGTTCTCTACCACATCATTAGGTGTTGGTAATTACCATAGTACCCTCCACCTGCTGTGCCTGGGTAACAGAATGCAGGTGGGGGAGCAGAGGGAAGCAGCAGGAAGGAATTTCTTTGGAAAGGACAAAAATGAACACCAGTCAAGGAAAGAATGAGGGACAGAATGTAGACTCGGGAGAGACTTTGGACTGATGATATATTTTTAAATTTTCAAGCTGCTAAATAATCTCATTATGGTAATGGTGGTCCTGAAGTCAGGAAATGAAATTCCAACTGCCCAACAGCAAATAGAAACCAAGGGAGAATAAATTGCACCCAGCAGGTTCTTGAGTTCAGTGCAGAAGCTATTTACAAGATCCTTTTCAAAGGAAGCAGAAAAAATGAAAAAGAAAACTAATTGACTTTTGTTTCTTCTTTATACCTGTCTCATTTGGCTTGCTAAAGCAGTACTCTCCAAGCAGGCATTTGATTTCCTCTGCTTGCTTATGCTCTGGGTTCCAAAAATTCATACATTAAGCAACTCCATCTTTGTAACCTAGCTCCTCAAAGATACCTAGAATCTATGGGTGTCAGTTAAATTTGGCATCATTGCATCATCATGGGATCTTAAAGCTGGAAGGGGTTTGCACCTGCCTGAGCATGAAATCAAGCCAAAGGTTCATCCAGACTTCCTTTAAAGGTCTCCAGTAAGGAGGAACTCACCATCTCCCAAAATAGTCCCTCCCATATTGGTGACTCTAATTGTCCTCCTGGCCATTCATGGATCGAAAGAACTGGGACATTTATTATGGAGAAGCCTTTGATGGAGTGGACTTGGGCAGGGGTGAGAGAGGAATTATAGCTGAATTTAAATATTTGAAGGACTGTCGGAAGAAGAGAGATCACAGCTTTGTTTTGAATGGCCCCAGAGAGCTTGAATTAGGAGCAATGGGTAGAAGTTGGGGAGAGGGAGTGTAAGAAAGCATTTCCTAACATTGGAGCTGTCCAAAAGTGGACCTGCTCCTTGGGAGGTAGAAGCTTTCTTAACTCTCATGCGAGGTCTTCGAAGTTGTGATGACCACTAGTGAGAAACATTGATGACAGAATTCCTCTTTAGGAAGACCTTGGCATCTGAGTTACCTTCCCAATTCTTTGACTTCCTGATTCTCAGAGCTCCAGATACAGATTGGCTCCTAACTTGGACATTCTCTCCTTTGCCTGTCTTGACAAGGAAATCAAAGTTTGTTTTTAGCTTTTCCCAGAGCCCTGAAGGAAGGTTGAGGTGAAGAGAGGCAACTTCAAAGGGATCTCTGCCCTCAGATCCTGCTCCAGGGACTCTCCCCTCTGGCAAGACAAAGAATGGGTAGGCCCAGAACAAAAGGGTAAACACTGAGATTGCCTTAGTAGGAGAAACTTTCTTGTGCTGACAGGTTCTTTGGAAACAGCCAACCTCAACCTTCCTTGAGGGGAAAAATGCCACTAGTAAAAGAAAGAGTTCAAATATCAGTATTATACAAATACTTGTGTGACTTTAGGCAAGTCCCTTAAACCCTCTGGGCATCATCAAGTCAAATCAACAAGCTTAATAAAGCATCCCTAATGCCAGGCAGTGGTCTGCTAAGCACTTAAGTTTCCTCATTTGTTTTAAAAAGGGGGGAAGAAGAAGGATATAGATGATTTTCAAGATCCCTTGCAGCCTGTAGTCTAACAGGTATAGAAAATTCCATCATATAGGAATTTTCTAATGATTTCATTAACCCAGAGATTGGTTCTCACTCTGTGACTTTATCCTAGATGAATATATATAATTAATAATAACCCACATTTCTATAGTATTTTGAAGTTTCCAAAGTGCTTATCTCAAAATCCCTTGACATCATCTTCCACTTTTTCCTCATGGGATTATTTAGTCCAATTTCTGAGGAAGTAGTCATTCCCACTGAGACCAGCTTGTGTTCTTGATCCCATCCTCTTGTGTCTTCTCAAACAACTTGCCCATTCAAACATCCTTTCTCTCCATCTGCCTTTCTCTCTCTTTCTCTCCCTCTTGTGTATCTCTCAGTTTCTATCTCTTCATCTCTGTCTCTCTCAGTTTTTCTTATGTTCAACCTTGATCTACTTGTTCCCTTTCCTTGAAACATCCCAAGTCTCTACCATCCTTCAAAAAAACCTTCTCCAAATCCTATCATCTCTTCAAATGATTATTTTACATTTCTCCTACCTTTCTCAGCCAAAAGAAAAGGTTGTCTATACACTTTCTGCCTCTGCATGTTCTCCTTTCACTCAATCCTCAATATTTTGCAATCTAGCTTCTGACCTCATTACTCATCTGAAATAATTTCCCTTCCCAATAAACAATCTCTTAACTGCCAAATATGATGGTCTTTTCTTAATCTTTATAATTCTTGACCTCTCTGCTATATTTCACACTGTAGACCATCTTCTCCTCCAAGATACTCTCCCTGATTCTCTTCCTACCTGACTTAACAGATTTTTTTTAGTCTCCTTTGCTGGCTCATTATTCATGTTACTCCCCCTAAGCATAGGTGTTTCCCAAGGTTCTGTCCTGAGGCCTATTCACTTGTCTTCCCACATAATCCCTTGGTGACCTCATCACTTTCACGGGTATAATTATTGGCTCTATCCATGACGCATTAATCTATCTATCCAACTTCAATCTCTTCCTTGAGCTTTGGTCCCACGTTACCAGTTCCTTATTGGACACTTCAAATGAAATATCCTGGTGATATCTCAAACTCAAAATGTCTCCAAATGTAGTTTATTACCTCCCACCACCATCCCCAAAATCTAACCCCTTATTACAAATTTACCTGTTTCTGTTAAAGGTATCTTTGTCCATCCTTGTTGTAAATTAGTTCCCTTTTTGACACTCAGCAATCCAGACAAATTGGCTTTCTCTTTCTAGTACTTACATATAGCAGCATTTCATTCCACCATCTGCCTTTGTACAGAGACACAATTCTGTGCCTGAGTTCATTTGAACCTAGGAATTCCTGGCTTAATCCAACATTCTATCTACTCTCATTCTATGTGTCCTTAGACACACAGTTTAAGAGTATAAGGAGGGATACACATCTTGTTAACCTGAAACAAGCACTCCATTTCAAAAAGCAAGATCCCTTCCCTATGGCATAAGATCCTACCACTAATGAGGAGATAATAGGTGTCTTTGAATTGGGACAGTGGCATCATCAGAACCTGGCAGCATGGTAGGATGAAAAGAAATTAGGATTTGGAATCCAAAGACCTGCATTCAGATCCTGGCTTTGTTATGACCTTTGTAAACTTTGGGCAAGTCACCAAACCTCTAGGGACCTCAGTTTCCTCATCTAGATGTCCACAGAAGTCCCTTTCAGCGTTAACTTTGTGATCCCATAAACACCGGTTATGGTAGCACCATGGACAGAAGTAAGGCAGTGCCAGTGACAAATAAAAGATAGGGAATTACTTGCTTTGTCTTCTTCTAAAATGGGAATTATTCGTGAGAAGGCTAATGTATGAACATCATAGTATCAGAGGATCATAGATTTAGAGCTGGTAGAGATCTAGTCATTTAGTACAAGAAGAAATGAGACCTAGAGAAGGAAAGGAAGGGTGGAAACAAGCATTTATTAAGTGCCTACTATGTACAATACACTCTGCTAAGTTCTTTACAAATAAATCCATTATTTGAGCCTTACAACAACCTTCTTAGGTGCTATTGTTATCTCCATTTTACAATAGAGGAAACTGAGATAGAAGTTTAGTGACTTGACCAGGGTCACACAGCTAGTAAATGTCTGAGAAATCACTTGATCTTAGGTCTTCCTGACTCAGTGATATCAAATTCAAAAATATCCCTGGGGGTTGAATATTGACTTAGAAAATCACATATAAATATTATCTATGTTTTATTACATTTTTTATCTTAAACATTTTCCAATTACATTTTAATCTGATTTAGTCAGTACTCAGGAGGTTGGCATGCTGCCATCTGGTAAAGAATTTGACACCTCTGAGTCACCTATCTGCCTGGATAAAATGAAATGAAGGTCTGAGCCCAAGGTCACAGCAATAATAAGTAACAGAGTCAAGATTTGAACCAGTTATTTACAAGATTCTAGGATTGTAAAGTAAGAGTTAGGAGACCATTTTAAAGATGAGAAGGCAGAGGCACAGAAAGATGAAGTAACTTAGAGCCACACAACTTGTAATTGAAAGAACCACACCTGGAACCCACATGTTTTTTTACGCCAAATTCAATGCTCTTTTCACTATATCATCATATTAGTATATGATGCACCCAAGAGCATAGAAATAAATATAAGGTTCCAGGACCATCAGTTTCTAAGAGATTCAGTTCAGTCTTTAGCCAAGCTGGGGAAAAAGGGGTTTCTGATCCATAGATTGTGCTCGGAGAGTTTTCCCAGGCATCTTCCCAATAGCTTTTTGGCTTAAGAAGAGGGAAGGGCCATCCTTACCAGGAATGAGTTATTCTAAGTGAGATCCAGTGCACTCTGCTAAATGGATCAAACCTGGGATGCTACCCCACAATTTATGGTAGAGTCAAGGTGGAATAGTCCAGAGGAAGAGTACTGGATTTGGAGTCAGAGCATGCAGGTTCAAATCTCAGCTCTTCTATTTACTCTATGTAACCTTGGAAAAGTCATTGTCCTCATCTGGGCCTCTATTTCCTTATGTAAAATGAAGGAGCTATAATCAGCCTCTGAGGTCCAGTCCAATAAACTTTTATTAAGTGCCTACATGCCAACATGCCATGCACTGTGCTAAGTACTAGAGATACAGATGACTCAGGAAAAAAAAAAACAGTTCCTTCTGGAAAAGGATCCGCATGTGCAAAAATATTTATGGCAGATCTTTTTGTGGTGGCAAAAACTTGGAAACTGAGGGGATGCCCATCAACTGGGAAATGGCTGAACTATTTTGTATGAATGTAATGGAATACTATCATGCAATAAGAAATGTTGGGAAGGCAGATTTCAGAAAAACCTGGAAAGACTTCTATGAACTGATGCAAAGTAAAATGAGCAGAACCAGGAAAACATACACAGTAACAGCAACATTGTGTATGATCAACTATGAATGACTTAACTCTTCTCAGCAATACAAAGACCATTACAAAGGACTCATGATGCAAAATGTCATCCACATCCAGATAAAGAACTGATGGATTCTCAATGCAGATCAAAGCATATTATTTTCACTTACCTTGGATTTTTTTATAGTTTTTTTCCCTTTTGATCTGTTTATTCTTTCACAACTGTGACCAATATGGAAATATGTTTTACATGATTACACATATATAATCTATATCAAATTGCTTATCATTTTAGAAAGAGGAGAGGGAAAAAATGGGGAGCTCAAAATCTTATAAAAATGAATGCTAGGACAGAGCCAAGATGATAGGGTAAAGGCAAGGGATGCTCCTGAGCTTTCTCCCAAAATATTCCAAATACCTTTAAATAATGACTCTAAACAAATTCTAGAGTAACAGAACAAGAAAAAAGATGAAGTGAAACAATTTTTCAGCCCAAGATGATTTAGATAGTGAACAGAAAAGATCTGTTGCCCCAGGATGAGAATGGAGCATAACCCAGGACAGGTTGTGTCAATACAGACTAGGCCCAGAAAACATGGAGTAGACCTCAGTTTCCAGACCTCTCAGCCCACGGAAGGTAAGAGGGTCAGACAACTGGGCAGAAGGAGATTTACAGAGGTCCCTTTGCTAGCACCAGGGGCAGGGCTTTGTTTCACTGCCTCTACTTGGAGCCTGGTCAAAGTTCCAGGATGGAAAAGAGTTCTCACAGACCAGTGTACAGTATAGGAGAGTAGTAAACAGTCTTCTCCCTAGATCATACCACCTTGGAAGATCCAAAAACTTACAGGTCCCCAGACTTACCTCTGAAAACAGCTACACAAAAAACCTGAAGCTTGGGACAATGCCCCCTCCACTCCAGAAGTAGAGCCCCACTTTAGCAAAGAGTTTAAAAGTCAAGAAATAGGTTGGAAAATAAGCAAATAGCAGAAAAAGATCTTGATTATAGAAGGTTATTATGGTGACAGGGAAGATCAAAACACAAACTCAGAAGAAGACAACAAAGTCAAAACTCCTACATCCAAGCCTCAAAGAAAAATGTGAATTGATCCCAGGTCACAGAAGAGCTCAAAAAGAATTTTTAAAATCAAGTAAGAGAGATAGAAATAAGTAATATATAATTAATTAATATTAATATAATAATATAGATAATTGGGAAGAGAAATACAAGAAAATCGTGAAAAAAGAGTCAACAGCTTGGTAAAGGAGACATAAAAAAAAATAATGAAGAAAAAAATGCCTTAAAAACCAGAATAGACCAAATGGTAAAAAAGAGGCACAAAAATCCAATGAAGAGAAGAATGCTTTGAAAAACAGAATTGGCCAAATGGAAGAGATACAAAAGTTCACTGAAGGAAATAATTCTTTAAAAATTAGAAGTGGCTAAGTGGAAGCTAATGACTTTATGAGACATCAAGAAACAATAAAAGAGGGGCGGCTAGGTGGCGCAGTGAATGGAGCGCCGGCCCTGGAGTCAGAAGGACCTGAGTTCGGAGCCGGCCTCCGACACTTAATCCACACAAACAAATACCTAGCTGTGTAAACTTGGGCAAGTTACTTAACCCCAATTGCCCTAAAGGGGCGGCTAGGTGGCGCAGTGAGTAAGAGCGCCGGCCTCGGAGTTGGGATGACCCGAGATCAGATCCGGCCTCAGAAAATGAGCACCCACGCATAAATAATGACTAGCCGTGTAACCTTGAGCAAGTTACTTAACCCCAATTGCTTTAAAAAAAAAAAAGAAAGAAACAATAAAAGAAAATCAAAAGAATGAAAAAAATAGAAGACAATGTAAAATATTACATTGGAAAAACAATTCATCTGGAAAGTAGAACAGTAGAAATAATTAAAGAATTATTCAACTACTTGAAAACAACAATAATAATCATAGAACCTAGACATCATCTTTCAAGAAATTATTAAGGAAAATTGCCCTGACATTTTAGAACTAGAGGGTAAAACAGAAATTTTGAAAAAATACACTAATTATCTCCTGAAAGAGATGCCAAGACAAAAACTCCCAGGAATATTATAGCCAAATTCCAGAGCTCCTAGATCAAGGAGAAAATACCACAAGAAGCCAAAAAGAAACAATTCAAATATTGTAGAACCACAGTCAGGATAACACAAGATTTAGTAGTTTCTACATTAAAGGATCAGAGGTCTTAGAATATGATTTTCTGGAGGGCAAAAGAGTTAGGATTAGAACCAAGAATCACCTACCCAGCAAAACTGAGTATAATTCTTTAGGGGGGAAAATTCAAAATTCAATTAAACAGAGTACCTTCAAGCATTCTTGAGAAGGCCAAAGCTGAATAGAAAATTTGACTTTCAAATACAAGACTCAAAAGAATCATAAAAAGGTAAACAGGAAAAAGAAACCATAAGGGATTCAATAAGGCTAAACTGTTTACATTCCTACATTGGAAAATGATACTTGTAACTCCTAAAAACTTTCTCATTATTAGGGCAGTTAGAAGTATACATGGAAAGCACAGGTCAGGTGTGAGTTGAATGTGATGGTATAATTATCTAAAAAAATAAAATTAAGAGTTGAGAAAGAAGAATGTACTGGAAGAAGGAGAAAGGGAAAAGTAGAATGGTATAAATTATCTGACATAAAAGGGATTTTACAATAGAGGGGGAAATGGCAGAAGTGGAGAGGAGATCACATGAACCTTACTGTCACTGGAATTGGCTAAAAGAAGGAATAATAAACACACTCAGTTGGGTATTGAAATCTATGTTACCATACAGGAAAGTAGGAGGGAAGGGAATAAGAGAGGGGTGGAGCTGACAGAAGGGAGAGCAGTTTGGGTGAGGTAAAAGTCAGAAGCAAAACACTTTTGAGAATGGATGAGGTAAAAGGAGAAAGAGAGTAGAATAAACAGGGTAAATAGGATTTAGGGAAATACATAGTTGGCAATCATCACTGTGAAAAAGGTTTTTACAGTGAGTTTCTCTGATGAAGACTTCATTTCTCAAATGTATAGAAAACTGGGTGAAATTTATAGAAATAAAATCCATTCCTCAACTGATAAATGGTCAAAGGATATGAACAGGCAGTTTTCAGACAAAGTAATCTATAGTCATATGAAAAGATGCTCTAAATCACTTTTTATTAGAGAAATGCAAATTAAAACAACCCAGAGCTACCCACACACACACCTATCAGATTAGCTAATATGATAGAAAAGTAAAATGAAAAATGTTGGAGGGGATTTGGGAAAAGTAAGACACTAATATGTTGTTGGTGAAGTTGTATACTGATTCACCATTCTGAAGAACAATTTGCAACAATACCAAATGAGCTATAAAACCATCCATAGCTTTTGACCAAGCAATACCACTATTAGGTCTATATCCCAAAGATAAAAAGCAAAAAGACAAAGGACCTATAAGTACACTAATATTTATAGCAGTTCTTTTTGTGGTGGCCAAGAATTGGAAATTGAGGGGATGCCCATCAATTGGGGAATGGCTGAACAAGTTGTGGCATATGAATGTGATGGATTACTATTGGGCTATAAGAAATGATAAGCAGGATGCTCTGAGAAAAACCTGGAAAAACTTACATTAACTGATGCAAAGTGAAAAGAGCAGAACTAGGAAAATATTATAGACAGTAACAGCAATATTGTACAATGATCAACTTCAAATGACTTAGTTATTCTCAGCAATACAATGATCAAAGATAATTCTGAAGGATTTAGGATGAAGGGTGCTGTCCATCTCCAGAGAAAACTAGTAGAACCTGAAGGCAGATCAAAGATACTTTTTCTTTATTTTACTTTTCTTGGGGGTTTTCTTTGTCTGTTTTTTTTTCACAGCACAGCTTACATGGAAATGTGTTTTTCATGACTACACATGTATAACCTATGTCAAATTGCTTGCCTTCTCAATGGGAGGAGGAAAGGGGAAGAGAGAATTTGGAACTTAAAATTTGAAAAAATAATGTTAAAATTGTTTTTATATGTAATTGTGGAAAATAAAATATTAAATTTTTGAAAAAAGAAAGAAAAAATTTGAAAAGGAAAAAAGAATGATAAAAATTGTCTTTACATATAATTGGAAAAAATAAAATACTATAAAAAATTAGTCCCTGCCCTCCAGAAGCTTATGTACTCTAAAGAGGGAGACAATACACAAAAGGAGGTAGGAAAGGGCAGGGAGGCATCTTATTATGGCAGAGTAGCAGATGCAAAGTGGATTGGGCCAAGGTCCAGGTCCCTTCTAGATCTCTGCTCTCGTGATCTCCTGGGCCTCATTTTCCTCATCTGTAAAATGGGGGTGGTAGGGGTTTGGATTAAATATCCTCCTTTGACCACTACAGCTTTGATTCTGAAACAACAAAGTTTTGAACTTGCAAATACAGGCTCAGAACAGAAGGATCATTCCAAATGGAAGAAAGAAAAAAAAAGTTATTTTATGAGGGAACATAATTAGCCTGAAGACATTCTTGGCAGGAGGGGAGATGCCATGCAGGGCAGCTGCTTGACCTCATGGAAAACCCATTCGGGTCAGCTTCCAGAAGCACCTCAGTCCCACAAGGTGTCTGGGCTGGGTGGGTAATGGAAAATAGCAGAGGAAAGTCAACAGGAGTTTGGGAAAGGGGCTGAAGCTCAGGAAAGTCTTGCCAGTTATCCCACTGAGACCTCCCCAAAGTACAAATTGGTAAATCCTGGAGGAAAGAAAATCTTTCTGCTAACTGGTTTTGAGATCTAGGATCACAGGGCCTTAGATTTTAAAGGTAGAAGGTACCTCAGGGATCATCTAGTCCACCCCTTCATGTTAAAGATGAGGAAATGGAAGTCCAGGGAGGTCATGAGATTGAGAGATGGAAGGGGGGTCTTAGAAGTCATGCAGCCCAACCCCCTTATTTGACAGATGAGGAAACTGAGGCCTAGAGAGGTCACAAGATGATAAGTTTGGAGCTGGAAGAGATTTTGGAAGCCCTAGAGTCCTAATCTTTCATTTAAAGACATGGAAACTACAGGCCAGATATCATAGAAATAATGACATGATAGAGACAGAATTTGAACCTGTATCCTCTGCCTCCAAAACCAATGTTCTTTAAGATAATATTTTAAGAATCATAAGGTTAATTTCTCTCTTGGGACAGCACTCCAATAAATAAATGAAATAAAATCAAGTCACACAGAAAACTCTCTTTTGGGATTCATTGTTTTTTCCTATTTGTTTTGAAGACTTTAAAATAAAATAAACCGAGAGGGGACCTTCTGGATCAAGAGCATGCTCTTTGTGTGACTTGGTGTTGTGGAAATAAATCCTCATGGCCATTTGGAAACAAAACCTGGCTGAGGTTGGACATGGCCTATTATCCATGATTTCTAGACAAAATGTCTGGGAAATCACATTAAAAAAAAGTTACAAAGCCCTGGCAGAGCCCATGTCCCACTTTGTTCTCAAGCTTGGTTTAATTAAATTGTGTTGACAGTCAGAGTTCCCTGTCCCTAGTGGTCTGTTACTGGGGAGAGTGCTCCAAACTTCATTTGGGTCAAAGGCCAGAATTGGCCAAGGATTCGATGAACATTTATGAGTCTTGGGAAAGCAGTATGGTAGGGCAGAGGTGGAAGATCAAGGTTCAAATCCTGCATAGAAAGCTTATGACCTAGGTGACCTTGGGAAAATTGCTTGACCTTCCTAAGTCTGGGCTCCCTCATTTCTAAAATGTGGGGGTTGGATTTAAATAAGAGTTCTTTACCTTTGTGTGTGTGCGTTTGTGTGTGTGTGTGTGTGTGTGTGTGTGTGTGTCCTGTGTGTGTGTGTCCTGGACCTCATTGGTCATCAGTCTGGTAAAACCTATGGTCTCTTGCTTAGAATCTTGTTAAATGTATAATATCAGATAAATAGGATTACAAAGGAATCAGTCATATTGAAACTGTTATCAAGACTTTTTCTTTTAAGTTCACAGACCCCAGGATGACCTGTGGAATCCTTGCTAGCTCTTAGGCTATGATGCTAGAATTACTGATAAAAAGGTTCAAATCTGCTTCTTTCTTTCATTTTTTACTTCTAGAAAGGAAAAGTCAATTTTGTTTATAAAGCCTCTAATTTGACAGAGCAAAAGGCCCATTTAAGGCCCCTCCTCCAAACAGATTTCTCACTGGGTTCAAATCCTAGCTCTGCTAGCTACTAAGAAGGGGACTTTGAACAAGTCAGAACATTCTTGGGCCTCATCCTCATCTCTAAAGTGAGAGGCTGATGCTCTGACAATCCAGCACATGGCAAGATGCTTGGAAAGAGACAGCCTTGCTGAATGACCCTCTGACTATAAATATAAATCAGGGAAGTCTACCCTCACCAAAGTTGCCTGTTACTGTTATGGAAGGAAATGGGCATTTATTAAGCACCTACTGTGTGCCAGGTACTGTGCTAAGTGCTTTACGAATATTATATAATAATAATTAATAATAATAGCAGTGTGCATTTACATGATGCTTACTACATTCCAGACACTATGCCAAGCTCTTCACAAATATTATATAATTATAATAATAATATCAGTTATTTATATGGCACTTACAATGTGCTAAGCTCTTTATTATGTAATAATATTATTATATAATAATATGTAATAGCTATATATTATGTTATGTTATGTTATATTATATTAACAAATAATAATAGCAACTAGCATTTTACATGGTACAAGAACCTTACAAATATTGCCTCGTGATCCTTACAACAACCCTGGGTAGTAGGTGCTATTGTTATCTCCACTTTACAGATAAGGAAACTGAGGCAGGCGAGGGTTAATGACTTACCCATGGTCACACAGTAAGTGTCTTGAGGCTAAATTTGAAATCAGGTCTTCCTGACTCCAGGTTCAGTCCCACTGAGTTGCCTCTCCCATAGGAGATGTAAGAGGTAGAGTCCAAAGAGAAAAGGGGTTCCCCATAGATCATGAGACCTTCAGGATGCTCCTGTTCACCCTCATGATGTCATTGGTCATCTTTAAGAATGAAGAATAAATAACACCCCAAACTGGATAATCTTTGGGCATCTCAAACTCAACCTGCCCAATACAAAATTCAATATCTCTCCCCTAAAATCCTTCCCTTCCCTGAATTTCTCTATTACTTTCCAGGGCACTACCACCCAGGATCTGTGTCCCAAAAGGTCCCATATCCAGTGCAATGAACCATTCAGAGAGTCTGGGGGTTCAGATAAATTATAACTTATTAAAAACAAACCCAATAATTCTCAGATTAAAAAGAGCCCACAACAATCTCCTGCTTACTATGTAGGGTAGTCCTTATATATCTCCTTTTCCAAAGGCCCCACAGATGAATTTCCAGTCAATTCATCTGGGAGAAAAGTTAACTTAAGCTATCTCAGGTCAATATCCTAGATTGGTAATGTGGGGGATGGGGATGGTGGGTCAAGTCAAGCTGCCCTAGATCTGCTAGCATCCTGGGCCATAGCAATGTCCCTTTCTACTCCTCACTTACCTATGATCCTAGAATTACTGATAACAAGCCTCAAATCTGCTTCTTCTTTTTTTCTTCTAGAAAGGAAAGGTCAATTTTGTTTAAAAAGCACTTAATTTAGGGGCGGCTAGGTGGCGCAGTGAGTAAGAGCGCCGGCCTCGGGGTTGGGATGACCTGAGATCGAATCCAGCCTCAGAAAATGAGCACCCACACACAAATAATGACTGGCCATGTAACCTTGAGCAAGTTACTTAACCCCAATTGCTTTAAATTTAAAAAAAGCACTTAATTTGATAAGAACAAAAGGCCCATTTAAGGACTCTCCTCCAAACAAATTTTTGACTTGTGTTTGAATCCTAGTTCTGCCAGTAACTAATCTGGGTGACCTTGGCCAAGTCAGGACACCGTTACCTCATGTAGTTTATCCCTTGCCAATTTTTATCTTCATAGCACTTCTCACATATGCCCCCTTCTCTCTACTCACCCATAGCCACAGCCACCAACCTAGTGCAGACCCCATTCATCACCTTTCATGTGTACCATGACAATAGCTTTCTCACCGGTCTCCCTACCTCAGATTTTTAATCCATACTCCTCTCATCTGCAACGTGATCTTCTTAAAGTGTAGGCTTGACTGTGTCATTCCCTTACTCAATACACTTGAATGGCTCCTTATTACTTCTAGGATAAAATATAAACTTTTCTAGTTGGCATTTAAAGCCCTCCAAAGTCTCATCCCTTCCTACCTTTCCAGTCTTCTTACATTCTATTCCTCTCCCTACAAATCTGGCTATATTGGCTTACTCCCTGTTTTCCCTCACCCAACACTCCATCTCACATCTTGACACTCTATTTCCTGTTCATTGCTTGTCCCCTATACCTGGAGTATTGTTCCTTCCCACCTCTTTTTCCTGGCTTCCTTTAAGACCCAGCTCACATCTGGTCCTTCTTAGTCCCCCTAGCTAGCTGTACCTTCCTCTCTGAGATTACCTTCCCTCTGCTCTGTATAGATTTTGTAGGTATCTGGCTATTTATATGTTGACTCTCCCATTAGAATGTAAGCTCCTTGAGGGCAGGGACTGTTTTTGCCTTTCTTTATATCCCCAGTTTTTGCTCAGTAAGTGCTTCTTGACTTGACTTGAGATGATGACTGAAAGTCCAATGGTTCTCTCTTCCATACCCAGCCAACTCAATCCAACAACAGTTAATATTTATGTAATTCTTTCATGCGTGCAAAATAATTTACATATTTTATTTCATTTGATCCCCAGAACAACCCTGTGAAGTACTATTATTATCATCCCTATTTCATGGATGAGGAAATTAAGGATGAGGAAGCTTGTGATTTTCCTAGGGATCAAACAGCTAGTAAACATGTCTGAGGCAGGATTTGAACTCAGGTCTTCTCAACTTCAACTACAGCACTCAATCCAACTAGTGTTTATTAAGTACCTACTAGAGAATATGTTAGGCAGTTGGTTAGACACTGGAGACACAAAGACAAAATGAAAAAAAAATACATCCCAACCTTAGGAAAATCATTTCTCTGGGCCTCAGTTTTCTGTTCTGTCCAATAAAAAGATTAGACTAGATGATTCCTAAGCTCCCTCGCATCCCCACATCTGTCATCCCCTCTTCCACTTGAAGACTTCTCGTGATGAGTGACTCACTATCTCCCCCTTCTACTTTGGGATAGCTCTGTTTGGAAAGTTTTCCCTAAATTGTCCTTTGATGGGGGAGAATAAATTAACAGCTAAAGATACAGGGGAAAGTGTCCCGGAGGAGGGGATGCATAGGAACACAGTCGTAGAACAAGGGCTTCTAACCTTTTCTTATGTCAAAGAGTCCTTTAGCAGTCTGGCAGAGCCTAGAGACTTCTCTACAGCATGTTTCCAATGCATAAAATAACACAGTAGGTTATAAAATAAATCAATTCTATTGAAATATATTTATCAAAATATTTTTACAAACAAGCTCATGGACTCCAGCTTGTTCAGTTATTCCACTCATGTCTAACACTTCATGACCCCATTCAGTATTTTCTCAGCAGAGATAGTGGAGTGGTTTGCCATTGCCTTTCCAAGTTCATTTGACAGATGGGGAAACTGAGGCAAACAGGGTGAAATGGTTTGCCCAGGGTCACACAGTTATCAAGGGTCTGAGGTAAAATTTGAACTCAGGTCCTCCTGACTCTAAGCCCAGCACTCTGTCCATTGTGTCACCTAAATGTCAGGCTCCAGGTTAAGAGCTCCTTATCTAGAGCTAGGAGGGATCTCAGAGCTTTACTGAGTCCAATCCCTGGTTACTGGGTCCAATCTCTCATTTTTCTAGATGAAGAAACTGAGGTAGAAGTTAAACAAATGCTTTGCCCTGGATCAAGTCAAGTTGTTAGCAAGGATGTATTAAGTTCCTACAGCTAGAATGAAGCAGGATCTGAACCCAGGTCTTATCTCCTCTGCGAGACAGGAAGCCCTTCAGGTTGGGGACCCCATATGTTACATCTTGTATGTTCTCTTAGAAGGACCCCAGGTCAGGAATCTGCGCTTAAAGGAGGTGCTGGGTAAATGTTTACTGAATGCTGAATGAGCCCAGCTTTGAGATTCTAAAGCAGCCCTGGATGGCTCACTCCAATTTAATTGTGTAGCTATCTATGGGAGCCCGTGAGCAGAATTCTTAGCAGAATGCCTGCCTCTGGCAATTGAGAGAGGTATCCAAGGCGACTGACAGTAAATGGGAGCGTTATAAATCACCATCTTACAGTCTCATTTGTAAGACCTGTGTTGTTTTTTCTCCTCTCTCTGAAAAGCTTATCTTCCTCCCTTTTCAGCAGAATGATGGGGAATGTAACCAGAACCCACATCCTACCAGATTTAAACTTGAACTCTGTGAGATTCAAGCAGCCTGAGGAATTCCCTTTATCTTAGAAACCCCATCCAAGTTCCATAATTTGCTCAAAGCCTGGTGGTTCAATGGGCATGGGGTATAAGTCTTACAGCTGGAAGAAACACCATAGAGGTCATTTAGTCACAGGATCCAGGATCTAGAGCTAGAAGGGAAATTAGAGGTCATTTAGCCCAACACCCTCATTTTACATATGGGGAAACTGAGACTTAGGGAGGTGAAGAGACTTTGGATAAGGACCTGAACCCAGATTGGATTCTGGATTGGGGATACAAAAAAAGGCAAAAACAGTCCCTGCCCTCAAGGAGCTTACATTCTAATGGGAGAGTCAACATATTAATAGCCAGATACCTACAAAATCTATACAGAGCAGAGGGAAGGTAATCTCAGAGAGGAAGGTACAGCTAGCTAGGGGGACTAAGAAGGACCAGATGTGAGCTGGGTCTTAAAGGAAGCCAGGAAAAAGAGGTGGGAAGGAACAATACACCAGGTATGGGGGACAGGCAATGCACAGGAAATAGAATATTGCTGAGAAATAGAAAATGCTGAGAAGTAAATCAGATAAGGTAACACAAGTATTTAAAGAGCAGTTCTTTCCAATGTAACGTGTAATCCAAGGTGAGATCTCTATTTTTTTAACTTAAAAAAGTTTTATGAATTTTTTTTGTTTTACATCAGATATTTTATATGTGGTCCTTCCCCCTCTCCATGGTCCTGGGCCTACCTCTATTGAAGTTTGAGGGGAGGCGGTGGTCAAGGGGGTGATGGTTTGATTCACATAGCACATGCCACTTTCTATCTCTCCCTTGGGTGCTTTACTGTTTCCATTTATATGGAACAGTGTGTGCAACATTCCACATCTGTAGCACAAGATCACACAAACAGCCAAGGTGGGATTTGAACTCATGTCTTCTAACTCCAAGTCTAGAGTTCTTTCCACCATATTATGACTTCCTCCCAAGTCACATAGGCTTATAGTCACTTATAAAATTTTATAATAATTCCTATAATAATAAAAATTAATATAATCATATTAGAGGTGACATTAGAGCCCAAGTCTCCAACTCCAAATTCATCCAAATCCACTACCTTCTTTTGAGTTGTTTGGTCATTTCAGTTGTATTCAACTCTCTGTGACCTCATTGAGGTCTTTCTTGGCAGAGATACCAGACTGGTTTGCCATTTCCATCTTCAGCTCATTTTACAGATGAGGAAACTGAGGCAAGCAGGGTGAAGTGAATTGCCCAGGGTCACACAGCTAGGAAGTGTCTGATGCTGTATTTGAACTCAGGAAGAGGAGTTTTCCCAATTCCAGATCCAGTGCTCTATCCACTATACCCTCCTAGCTCCCTTTTCTACTATCTAGGAAGACCCGGATATAGTTGATCATCCTGGAATTCTTACCTTTCACTAAGGGTACATCCCCTCAATGCAGTATTGATTTTAGTGAATTTCTCTTCTTGTCATGAATTTTCAGGTTATGTTGGTATCTGTCTTGGGAAAGACTTCTGAGACCAACTTGTAACTGAACAGCAATCCCTTCTATAATACCTCTGACAGCCTCATCTGAAGATTCTAGTGATAAGGAAATATTCTCTCTCTCTCTCTCTCTCTCTCTCTCTCTCTCTCTCTCTCTCTCTCTCTCTCTCTCTCTCCCCCCCCCCCATTCTACTTTCAAATAAGTTTAATTGTCCAGAGGACATTCCTTACCCGAAGCCAAAATTTTGCTTTCAAATACTTTGACCCATCCCTCCAAATGAGGCCTTTGGGAACAAATCCCCCTGCCATATGACAGTCATTCCAACACTTAAGTCAGTCAACCAACATTTATTTAATTCCTACTGTTTGCCAGGCATTATATTAAAAAGCTTGGGATATAAATAAAGACAAAAAATCCCTGCCCTTTATCAGTTTATACTCTATGAGGAAAATAACATTTTCCTCATAGAGTATAAACAACATAAAGTGTAAGGCATAGGTTGGTGCATGGGCAGACCAGGTCTATAATTCCATTAATTCCATTCCCAGGGAGGAAACTATTTCAGTGTTGGTCCCTCCCTGTTACTTGATTTATCAGCTTAAAGAAGAGCCTAGAGTTAAATTCCTTGCCCTGGGTCACACGGACAGTTTGAGTCAGAGAATGAACCTGAACTCTTGTCATTTTTCAGTCATATCTGACTCTTGTAACCCCATTTGGGGTTTGTTGGCAAAGATACTGGATTGATTTGATATTTCCTTCTCCAGTTCATTTTACAGATGAGGAAACTGAGGTAAACAGAATTAAGTGATTTGTATAGGGTCATACAACTATTAAGTGTCTGAGGCCAGATTTGAACTCAGGTCTTCCTGACTCCAGACCCAGTGACCCTTACATTGTGCCACCTAGCTGCCTGTAAGTCACCTAGTCCAAGCAATAGATTTTATAGATGAATTGATTTATTTGCCGAAGGTCATAGAGAACGAGTGCCAGACTTTGGGCTAGAACTCAGGCTCCTGATTCCATCCAGCATTCTTTCCATTACATCACCTTGTTCAACCATCAAGACCTGGGCTCAAACATCACTCCTGATCAGTGTAATGGTAATATTTAACAACTAGGTAAGGGAGTGAGTGGATGGGGAATGTCTGCACCACTTTGTTTAATCTGCACTACTGACACTTTCTCCATCACTTTATTATGTCTAGGCAATCTACAAAACAATATTTCAAGTTGATTTGGAACACTGGACCCTGGCTAATTTCTGAGGTATAAATGCTCGCACTGAACGTTTAACAACCAGCAGTCTCCAGCTGGGTCAAGCTGGCTCTGGCACATTATTGCCTTGATACTTACTACCCATGTGTTCTTGGACAAGTCGCTAACCTTCCTGGACCTCAGCTTCCTCATCTTTCACTCTGGGGTCCCTTCCAATACTAAATCTAGGAGCTTGTCATTTCATTTCCCTGACTTTCAGTTGTCTTGCCTATAAAATGAGAGATTACACTAGATGTCCTCTAAGGTCCCTTAAAGTCCTAAATCTAGAATGCTCTGCTCCTTTGCACCAGCATCTGACTTTGAATCCACAAGCTGCAAGACTTTCCAGTGCCTTTCCTATTTTTTTCTTTAGCGGCTCTAAGAAACAGGTGCTGCCCTCCACCATCTATATTTCATAGCTCCCTTTGTTGAGTGTTTAGCAGCTGCTGCCTGAAATTATTTCTATAGTTATGCAAACATCCATCAATGTTGTTTTGAATCCATAAAGCGATTTTTGACACTGTACAGTACCATCTTCTTGTAGTAGTCATATAAAATAGAGATGTTAATTTCAACTCCAAAATTCAGCAAGGAACAGAGGACAAGTAAATTCTTTCTATGTATTAAAGGGGAAACCAGAAGGGATATTTTTTAAGGCTTTCAACAGAGAATTTCAATTGTGGGAAGCCAAAAGGTTTTTCTTTTTTAAAAAAGGAAAAACATATTGTGGCCTTATGATACACTAGAAAGGCATTATAAAAGTATTTTTTGGTAAACTTTCTTATAAAAGAAAACTGAGGGGCGACTAGGTGTCACAGTAAATAGAGCACTGGCCCTGGAGTCAGGAGGACCTGAGTTCAAATCTGGACTCAGACACTTAACACTTACTAGCCGTGTGACCATGGGCAAGTCACTTAACCCCAATTGCCCAACGTCCCCCCCACCCACTTCAAAAAAGCAAAAAAAAAAAAAAGTGACTATTGAAAATGCAGTCCAACATCTGGCAACACATGTTGTTAATAACACTATTGTCCTGTTGTGTGGAGCTCCAGCTTACCAGTGCCCAAGAAGAGCTTCTAGGTGAAAGGAAGCCCCTTGAGGACAGGCAGGTCATTTTGTTGTGTTTTGTCTTTGTAGCCCCACCACTCAGCACTTGAATATTATGTTATATAGATCCTTGATCATTTTTTTTCTTTTCTGGACCAAAGCTATGACTTTGCTGGTAAAGGAACTTCTACTGAGGAGGCTCCCTCGAACAGAAACAGTTCCTCAATTTATATTTTAGACATTTTAAAGTTTAGTCATTGTGCCAATATGTCAAGGAGCTACAATTTCAACTCTCTGTGATAAATATAAATAGTCATTATAAATAGTCTTCAAAAGTCATCATGGTTGAAAAGTTCCTTGCTCTGAACCCAAGCTGGTATTTGATCCTCTAGAATTTGAGCCAGACTTAGCTAGGCTGGTCCTCAGACAATAGACACAAATTTTATCTCTGCTTCTTTCTTCAATGTCCTCTCAACTTGGTAAGGACTAGTCAAAGTCTATACTAACTTCCCCCTCAGAAAAACCTGATGGGACATCAGATTAGGATTTCAGTAAATGCTATTTAATGCATTGAAGGAAAACATAGTTATTGAATGAATTCAGCTGAGCATCACAAAATGGTAGAGTTGGTAAGAGATCACCTCTCTCATTTTATAGATGAGGAAAATGAGGATTAGTGTTGATGTAGCTCGTTCAAGGTCACATTACTAGTAAATGCAGAGTTAAAACATGGACCCATGCTCTCTGACCCCAAGTCCACTGACCTCTCTCCACCATATAATACCTTCTCTCTGCTGGGGAAGAAAAACTAGACCAAGATGTCTAAAGAAAATGCTTATGAGTGGCTGCATAATTTACAACTGTATTGAGAGAAAAGACAAAGTTAGGAATATGTCTGGTGGCTTGGAGAATTGTGTAGGATGATGTATATCATAGGAATAATAGATAACATATACTCTATGACTGTGACTGTCAGTCACTGGGTGGGGGCAGGGAGGGAGAGTGAAACTTCCACCTGATTTTGAAGAGACATGGAACTAGAAACTCTGAAGAGTATGGCAACTAGAGTTTCGTGACTTATGGGATGTAAATTTCCCATATTTTTATCTTCTTAGAAGAGGTGATGGTCCACAGACAGAATATTAAATACAGTATCAGATGCAATCCACATTTGCTCAAATGTTAAGGTGTTTTGTTACA
>WOXC01006103.1:0-121428 GCA_011680675.1 Gymnobelideus leadbeateri | reverse complement strand
ACCAGTCATCCACTACATCCTAAGCCATTGAAGACTGTCTTTACTTTTGTCTTTCCACTGGGCTTTAATAACTCAGGAATAGAGAGTGAAGACTGATGACTCTATCTCAATTCCAATTCATACACAAGTCAAGATGTCCCCCTGTAATGTCATAGCTCTTTTAAAAAATTAAGGACAAACAACTATATGCCAGGCACTGTGCTAAATATTTTATGAATATTACCTCAGTTGTTCCACACAACACATCCCTTGGGGCTAGGTGCTATTAATATCCCCATTTTGCAACTGAGGAAACAGAAACAGAAATAAGATTAAATGACTTGCCCATAGTCACGCAACTAGTAAGAATCTGAGATCAATTTTAAATCAGGTCTTCCTGACTCCAGGCCCAGAACTTCATTCAATCGAAGGCAGCTAGATGCTTCTGGACAGAGAGGTCCTACCTGGTAACTCAGGGAACACTGAGTGGTTATTTATATAAGTATATCCTGGTGTTAACTCTGGCCCTGGCACAAGTTGCATTCAAGAGCACAATGGTCTTTTCCCTATCTTGGGCAATGATGATATCAGTCACTATGCTAGACTCTAATGCAGTCTAGTTTACTGTGTTGTGACCCTGATATTCATTGTACTGCTCCAACTTTTTGTCAATCACTTTATAATGTGAGACCCATTGTAAACTACAAAGATTTGACATCCCTTACATAAAAGATCAGTGATATCTGGGACTCAGTGTTTCTGAAGTGAGGAAGCAAGGGAAGGATTTCTAGTCTTTGCTTTCTTACATATTTGGCTACATTGGTATTGATCCTTTTAAGAGGTTGTCACATTGCTTGTTTTCTGCTTGCTTGATTGTTTTATTTTCTCCTGATCCAGTGCCACCAAATTGGTTTCTTCTCAGTCCCATAGACTCTCCAAACATCATCTATCCTTTTCAGCATTGCTTATGCCTAGAATTTTCTCCCTATCCCATTTTACCCTCTAAATTCTTAACCAACAGACAGAAAGCAGTGCAGAGGCCTGGAATATGACCTGGGGTGCATAGAGGCCTGAGAGACCAGATAGGGCCCTGGATGATGCAGAGGCACAGACCCTGAATCACACAGAGGCCCAGACGATGCCTGATCAGTGTTGACAAGTTGATCCACCAACAGCCAGTGCCATTGCTAGGCCTATCACTGTAGGGCTGGGACTGGACAGAGCAGGGTAACAGTCAAACACGGGGTCCCTGGCAGGGAGAGCAGCTACTCATGCGACTACCAACCCATAGCCTGGAAATTGAAAAAAGACCCAATCTGTACTTTCAGGGACCAGGATTGCAGAGAGAACCCTGGCTGCTCCAATCCCACCCTCTGACCATTAAACATAGTAATTATTGCCACAAAACAAAACTTTAAACAGTAAAGGCTTGGGAACCCTAGAGGAAGGGCATGGCTAGGGCGCTGCCTCAAAATGGGCAAAAAGGAGACTGCAAAGACAAAGACTCTAGAGTTCCTCCTGAGAGGGAGGAACCAAATTTAGAGGGAGAGAGTGTTGACTCCACACCCACAGCTGAAGCCTAAACAGGAATTGGTCTGAAGCATAGAAAGCATTATTAGATGAGCTCAAAAATAACTTTGAAAACCAAATTAGAGAGGTAGAAGATAAAATGAATAATTCTTTTAAAATCAAATTTGCAAAATTAGAAAAACATTGCAATGAAGAAAACAGCTCCTCAAAAAGAAAAAAAAAAGTGTGATATGGAAAAGGAGCTTCAAAAATTAACTGAGGTAAATAATCCACTAAAAATTAAAATCAACCAAATTGAAGAGAATAACTCTGTGAGGAACCAAGAATGAGTCAAACAAAACATCAAAAATAAAAAAAAAATAGAAAAAGAGGTAAAATATCTCAACGGAAAAATAACTGAGCTGGAAAACATATCCAGGAGAGAGAATCTGAAAACCATAAGCCTATTGGAAAATCATGATGAAAAAATGAGCCTGGACAACATCTTCCAAGAGCTCATCAAGAAAAACTGCCCTGAAATACTAGAACCAGAGGATAAAATAGAAATCAAGAGAACCCACCTGTTGCCTCCTGAAAGAGATCCCAAATTGTAAAGTCCTTGAAAGGTTGTGGTCAAATTACAGAACTGTCAGGTAAAGGAGAAAATACTACAAGCATGCAGAAAGAAACAATTCAAATATCACAGAACCACAATGAGGATCACAGAGTATCTAGCAGCTTTTACACTGAAAGATCAGAGGAACTGGAACATGATTTTTCATAAGGCAAAAGAGCTCAGGTTACAACCAAGGATCACCTATCCAGCTAAACTAAACATATTGTTCCAGACAAGGAGATAGTCATTCAACAATATTCAACAATCCAGACCTTCCTGGTGAAAAAGCCAGAACACAAAGGAAAACACACACACACACACACACACACACACACACACACACACACACACTTACACTCACCCTGTTATTTAATAAGAACAAACTGTTTATAGATAAATAGAGGGTGTGGGTATAAATTACACAAAGTGATGATAAAAAGCCTTTAAGGGCTGCAAAGGGAATGCAATGGAAGAAGAGGAAAGAATGAAACAGAAAAGGGCAAATTATGTCACACCAAGAGGCATAAAAACATTATAATAGAGGGAAAGAAGGGAGGGAGATGAGCATTATATGAGCTTTTCCCTCATTGGTTCTGGTGCAAGGAGGGAATAAAACAACCAGTTAAGTTTAGCACTCTATTGAGAAGAGACACAAAAGTTATCATAATAAAGGAAAAGATGGGAAGGAGAGGAGCACTGCATGAGATCTGTTCTTGTCAATCTTGGTTTGAGGAAGAAATAACATAGTACATCTATCATACCCTACAGGCAGTAGGAAGGGGGAAGAGTTAGAAAGGGTGTGGTGGTTAGAAGGGAATACTGAGGGAGGC
Organism: Gymnobelideus leadbeateri; assembly: GCA_011680675.1. Lineage (NCBI taxonomy): Eukaryota > Metazoa > Chordata > Mammalia > Diprotodontia > Petauridae > Gymnobelideus > Gymnobelideus leadbeateri. The sequence goes on along the minus strand of WOXC01006103.1, from coordinate 118,494 downwards.
TGTGGTCAAAAGTAAAACTCTTAAGGATGGGAAAGGAGAAGAGAAAAATAAAATCATAAACAAGGGAGGGAATAGGATGGAGGGAAAGAGACAGAAACTAATCATAGCTGTGAATTTGAATGGGATGAATTCTCCCATAAAATGGAGGTGGATAGCAGAATGGTTTAAAAACCATAATCCTACAATATGCTCTTTACAAGAAACACATGTGAAACAGGGGGGTACACACAGGGTAAAGGTAAAAGGATGGAGTAAAATATATCACACCTCAGCTAAAGTAAATAAGAAAAAGCAAAAATATATCTTATTAAAAGGTATAAGGAAGGAAACTATATTCTGCTAAAAGGCACCATTAAAAATGAAGCAATATCATTAATAAACATCTATGCTCCAAGTAGTATAGCATCCAAATTCCTAAAGGAGAAGTTAAGGATATTAGAGGAAGAAATAGATAGCAAAACTATACTACTGGGAGACTTCAATCTCCCCCTCTCTGGCCTTGATAAATCTAACCTCAAAACAAACAAGAAAGAAGTTAAGCAGTCAAATAGAATCTTAGTGAAGATAGATGGTAGAGCCCTGGAGAAAAACTAATGAGCATAAAAAGGAATATAACTTCTTCTCAGCAATACATGGTACATACACAAGAATTTACCATGTACTAGGGCATAAAATGTCACAATTCAATTCAGAAAGGCAGAAATATTAAATGCATCCTTTTCAGACCATGATGCAATAAAAATTATATGTAATTAAGGGCCATGGAAGGATAAACAAAAAGCTAATTGGGAACTGAATAACTTAATCCTAAAGAATGATTGAGTCAAACAAGAAATTATAGAAAAAATCAGTATCTTCATTCAAGAGAATACCAATAATGAGTCAACATACCAAAACTTGTGGGATACAGCATAAGTAGTTCTTAGGGAATGTTTTATATCCCTGCATTCACACATAAATAAAATAGAGAAAATGGAGGTCAATAAATTGAGCATGCAACTAAAAAAGCTAGAAAAAGAACAAATTGAAAATCCCCAATTAAATACTAAAGTAGAAATAATGAAAACCAAAGGAAAGATGAATAACATTGAATTAAAAAAACTATAGAATTAATAAATAAAATTAAGAGCTGGCATTATGAAAAAATTATGAAATTGATAGACCTTTAATTAATATGATAAAAGTGAAAGAATAAAACCAAATTACAAGTATCAAAAACACAAAGGGTGATCTACCTCCAAAGAAGAAGGAATTACAACAATAATCAGGAATTATTATGCCCAATTGTATGGACATAAATTTGACAATCTTAGTGAAATGAATGAATATTTATGAAAATATACGCTTCCCAGACTAAGTGAAGAGGAAGTAAACTTCCTAAATAACCCCATCTCAGAAAAAGAAATTGAACAAGCCCTCAAGAAACTCCCTATGAAAAATCTCCAGGGCAAGATGGCTTTACTAGTGTATTCTACCAAACATTTAAAGAATAATTGACTCCAGTACTTTTCAAACTATTTCAGAAATTTGGAGAAGAAGGAGTCCTACCAATTTTTATGACAAAAATATGGTACTGATACCTAAATCAGGAAGAGACAAAAGAGAAAGAAAATTACAGACCAATTTCCCTTATGACTATAGATGCAAAAATTCTAAATAAAATATGACAAAATGACTACACCGAGTCATCAAGAGAACAATACACTCTGATCAGGTAGGATTTATTCCAGGAGTGGGAGTGTTTCAAAACCATTAGTATAATTGACCACATCCACAGTAAAACTAGCATATGATTATCTCAATGGACTCAGAAAAAGCATTTGACAAAATAGAACACCCATTTCTATTAAAAACAATAGAAAGTATAGGAATCAATGGAGTCTTCCTTAAAATTATAAGTAGCGTCTACCTAAAACCATCAGCAAGTATTATATGTAATGGGGATAAACTAGAATCATTCCCAATAAGATCAGGGGTGAAAGAAAGTATGTCCACTATCACCCCTCTTATTCAATTTGGTACTAGAAATGTTAGCAGTAACAATAAGAGAAGAAAAATAAATTAAAGGAATGAAATTAGGCAAAGAAGAGATGAAGCTATCACTCTTCGTTGATGATATAATGATATACTTAGAAAATCCTAGAGAACCAAGTAAAAAACTCTTGAGATAATAAACAAATTTGCCAAAGTTGCAGGATATAAAATAAGCCCACAGAAGTCCTTGGCATTCCTATATACCTCTAACAAAAAACAAAAACAAGAGATAGAAAGAGAAATCCCTTTTAAAGTTACTGTAGACATCATAAAATATTTGGGAATCTACCTGTCAAAACAAACCTAGAACTTATATGAACAAAATTAAAAAACACTTCTCACACAAAGAAAGCCAGTATAACTAATTGGAAAAATATCAATTTCCCATGGCTGGGTTGAGCTAATATAATAACAATGACAATTTTACCTAAATTAAATTACATATTCAGTGCCATACCAAATAATCTACCAAAAATTACCTTGTATAGCTAGAAAAAATAGTAGCAAAATTCATTTGGAAGAACAAAAGGTCCAGAATATCAAGGCAATTAATGAAAAGGAATGCTAGGGAAGGTGCCTAGCCATACCAGATTTTAATATGTATTACAAAGCAGCAGTGACCAAAACTTATTGGTACTGGCTGAGGAATAGGGTAATGAACCAATGGAATAGATTGGGTACAGGAGACACAGCAGCCAATGAATATAGTAATCTACTGTTTGATAAAACCAAAGACCCAAGTTTTTGGTATAAGAATGCCCTATTTTACAAAAACTGCTGGGAAAACTGGAACATAGTATGGCAGAAATTGATCATAGACCAAAGTACCACAAAATAAAGTTGAAATGGGTGTATGATTTAGGTATAAAATCTGATACTGTAAACAATCTGGGAGAGCAAGGGATAGTTTATCTATCAGATCTATGGAGAATGGAAAACTTTGTGATCAAACAAGAGTTAGAGAGCATTATAAAAGGTAAAATGAATAATTTTGATTACATTAAATTGAAAAACTTCTGTACAAATGAAGCCAATGTCACCAAGATTAAGAGGGAAGTGGAATATTGGGAAAGAATCTTTACAACCAGTGTCTCTGATAAAGGCCTCATTGCTAAAATATGCAAAGAATTGAGTCAAATCTATAAGAATACAAGCCATGCCCCAGTTGATAAATGGTCAAAGGATATGAACAGGCAGTTCTCAGAAGATGAAATTAAATATATCTCTAAGCATAGAAAAATATTTTCTAAATCACTAGTGATTAGAGAAAAGCAAGTCAAAACAATTCTTAGGTACCATGTCTCACAGGCCAGAATGGCTAAGATGACAAAACAGAGGATGTGGAAAAATTGGTACACTAATACATTGTTGGTAGAATTGTGAACAGATCCAGACATTCTGGAGAGAAATCTGGAACTATGCCCAAAGGACTGTAAAAGAGTGCATACCCATTGACCCAGCAATACAACTTCTAGGGTTATATTCCAAAGAGATCAGAGAAGTGGGAGGAGGACCAGTATGTACAAACATATTTATAGTGGCTCTTTTTGTTGTGGCAAAGAATTGGAAATCAAGGGGATGCCTATCAATTGGGGAATGGCTGAACAAGTTGTGGTATATGAATGTAATGGAATAATACTGTGTTATAAGAAATTAGGAACAGAGGGACTTCACAATAACCTGGAGAGACTTACATAAACTGATGCTAAGAGATAAGAACAAAACCAGGAGAAATCTCTACACAAGCACAGACACAACATATGTATTATGCCCAATGTCAATGGACTGGTCTTCTCTCAGAAATGTAAGGTTATAAGACAATTCCAAAAGTCTCATGACTGAAAGAGATACCCACATCCAGAGAAAGAAATGTGGAGTCTGAATGCAGAGTGAAACAAACTACTTGCTCTCTCTTCCTTTTTCTTGTTTTGTTGTGTTTCCTGTTTCCCATGGATCATTCCATCAGTTGTAATCCTTCTGTAAAAGGTAACTAATGATTAATGTGAAGATATTTGTAGATCCTATATTCGACTGCATGATGCCATGATGGTGGAGGGGAGGGGCAGGAATGGGAAGGGGAGAAAAATCGAAACTCAAGTGATTGTGGAACAGAATATTGTAAAATAAAAGTAAATAAATAAACAAACAAAAATAAATAAAAAATAAAATTACAAAATAACAAAAATAAATTCTTAGCCATCCTTTAAGGCCCAACTGAAATTCTACCTGCCCCAATCCTTCCTTGATTCTCCCTGTTTATGAACTCTTTCTCCTTGGAACTCTACTAAGAATTTGACAAATAACTTGTTCATGCATTCAGCATTTATATTAGTTTTCTGTGTTGATGAACTCGGAACCTGCTGGACTAAAGGCTCCATGAGGGGAAGGACTCTGATGTGATATATACAGATAGACTCTCTCCACCTCCTCCCCTTGGTATATATCAGGTCTTGAAAGACCAATGCTAGAATGACCTCTTTAGTGCACCTTGATCATATTACATTTATCCACATTTATAACAAAATGTTATTTAACTATTTAATATATGTCCTTTTGTACCATTGCTATAGCATGTGCAGTGGACTTTGAATTCAAAACTCCTTGGCACTCAAGGAAAATTGGCTTGCATACAATTTTTGGTTGTTCTTTCTTGAGGGGGAAGAGCCAAGATGGTAGAGTTAAAACATAGACTTCCTTTAACTCTCCCCCAAATTCCTCCAAATACCTATAAAATTTACTCCAGACAAAATCTAGAGCTACAGAACCCACAAAATGATAGAGTGAAACATATCTTTAGCCCAAGACAGCCTGGACAGTTGATAGGAAGGGTCTAACACACCAGGCTGGGAGGAGAGTGAAATCCAATGTGGACCCTAATGGCCAGAGTCACTGCCAGTTGCTGCAGTTTTCAGATTTATCAACTCACAAAACCAAAGACAGCATAGAAGATCAGTGAGAAAACTCTGTGAAACATGTACAAAAGAGGAATATGGTCTGGTCCCAGCCCTGAGGCTATGGAGGTGGAAGTGGTCACAGCTGGAGCAGTAGCACCTGGACACCCACCCATAAGCCTACTGGAAGCAGTGTCCTACCTTGAAAAAGAGTTAAAAAGTCAAGTATTTGACTGGGAAGAAGAGCAAACAGTGTTAAAATTTCACAAACAAACAAACAAACCTCAGATTATGGAATCTTACTTTGGTGACAAAGAAAATGCTTCTCCCTCAATATTCCTTGGTGACATCTTTCTGTTATGAGGTCAGAGGTCAGACACTTTTTTATTCTTGGTGGCTGACTCTGCAATAGATAACACAAGAAAACTGTGGGATCAATTTTCCTTTTATTGTAATAAACATTTCCTTTTTCCATAAACCTGTTCTCTATTTTCCTGATTGATAAGAACAGTTCTGAGTTTCCAGGTAGGATATTACATGCTTCTTCCTTCTTACAAGGGAAATAATTTTGCTTTTCAAGTCCTTAACAGAAACAAATGTTTTTAGTTATTATTCCCCATTTTGTGGTTTCCCTTTGCGGACTTGGCAATTGTCTGTGATTTCAGGGAGCTAACAAAGGATACAGAAGTCACATTGTACTCTCTTCTGAATTTGTTCCCAAGTAATTTACACTTCCCCTAGAGAGTCTATTGCAGTATGAAAAGTTGAGTCAATGCTGCCTTCATCAGAATCCACAGAAAATCTTCAAATCAATAGTCTTTGGAGAGGATACAAACCTGCCATCAGGAACCATTTTGTAATAACTAGACAGTAATTGTGACTTTTCATCCCCCAAGACATGCAGAACCATCAAATGAGACTTTGCTGTCCAGACTCTATCTGATCTTGATGATTTGCAAAGAAGCAATAACTTAACTTTTTCACTGCTAACAAACAAGCAGGCAAGAAAAACAAACCTAAGCATGTATCCCTTTCCCTTCCCTCAAACTTGTCCTGCATGGCAATTGGACACTATCCTCTGATACTATGAACCTGGATAACATATTGGAAATACCTCTCAGAAAATCTCTCTGGTTTGTTCCTTCATGCAGGGGAAGTAGGCATTTCATTAATTGGTTTATCTTTCTTTTTGTCTCTCTTCTGTCTCTGTCTTCTCTTTTCTATCTTTCTCTGTCTCTATTTCTGTCTCTGCCTATCTCTGTCTTTCTCTTATCCTCTGTTTCTCTCAGTCTCTCTGCTTCTGTCAATCTCTCTCTCTGTCTCTCTGTCTTTCTCTCTGTCTCTGTCTCTCTATCTCTCTCTCTCTCACACACAAACAAACACATACACACACACACACATACACACACTTCTTTCCTTTTACCTAAACATATAGAGATCTCTGGATCATTACTTAGAATATACTTGTACTTGAGTCCCTTTACCATGAGGAAAACCATAATCCAGGGGTGGGGAACCTGTGGCCTTGACATCACATGTGGTCCTCTACGTCCTCAAGTGCAGCCTTTTGACTGAATTCAAACTTCACAGAACAAACCCCCTTAGCAAAATGATTTGTTCTGCAAAAATTGGACTCTATCAAAAGGCCACACCCAAAGACCTAGAATGCCAAGGGTGACCTCAAGACTGCAGGTTCCCTACCCCTTCCTAGTCTTTCTGGAGGACATCTACTGATCCACTTATATGGTTGGTACCACCTTCTATCAGAAACCATGCAGTCTGAATGACCAATTGTAGTTCTTGCAAAGGGAAATGCTTGCATAGCTTTTTGTCATTCATGACTCCCTGCTGTGCTGATCACTACTCTGGCACTACTAGCAAGGACAAGGTGTGCAACTTTACTATGCCCCATCATGACTGAGTTGCAACTTCAACATCTTTATCGGTGTGGGCTCCTTAGTGCACATAATTTCCTAGAGTGGTATGGGCTTTTCCCTACATCTATGTGAGGCTCAGCTTCTTCGATTTCTTACCATGGCCTATATGTATACTTTAATATCCAGTAACAGATGTCTTTGGGGTATGTATTCTAGGAATCTATTGAAAACTTGTGTACAAGTCGCTTCTGTTGACTTTGTATCTCTACCAACACCTAACAGAATGCTTTGCATTTCCAATGAGTTTACCACAAAAAAAAAATTACAAAGGATAAAATGGAGTAAATTTTGATATGTATACATGAAATGTTTAATTTGATCAATAAACTACAAGAATACAGAGACTCTTAGGATCTGAGATTACATTTAGTTATAAATATGGTGGTAACTAGGGTTGTACAAATGATTGTAGTATCACTCAGTTAAGTCCATATTAATACCAAAATGCCATTTTGTTATTTCCTCTCATAATACTAATTCTTTACTCACAGGACATTTGTCTCATTTTAACTTGTGACATGGAATAATTGAAATTTTTGCTATTTATATTCTTATGGATCATTCATAGTTAATATAATTTGGATAGAGACACATTTTTGTGTAGTAAAAGGACCTTGTGACTTGAAATCAGAAATTCTTAGTTTGAGTTCCAAATTAGACTTTCATTAGCTGTATAAATCTGAAAGAGTCGTTTAATCTCTATAGGCTCCAGTTTCTTCCAATGTAAAATAGGGATTGCTTGCATTCCTATCTTATACTGTTGTGATTAAATACTTTTGGTTTCCTTAGAGCACTATGTCAATGTCAGTTATGGTTTTAGAATATAAGTAATATAAACCAACCTTGTTAGCTCAGACACTTCTCCCTTTATATCAAACATCCATTTCTCCCTCTCATACTCCATTTAATATATCTTTTCATTCTATATCATGCCATTGAGCTATGTGATAATTTTGACTTAAAGCTCACTGAATCAATTCCAGGCTGTTTTTGCCAACCAAATATGTCTCATTCCTAGAATGGATAGACTCCAGGATGAATCATCATTACAAATGAAGAGTCTTCCTGATCCCTTGATTCCTATGACTTTTGAATAAGAATCCATTCTTAATAACCAAATACAATGATATAGTTTGAGTTTGTATCAATATGTATAGTATTACAATCTGGCAGATTGAACTAGGGCATATTAGAACCCCCTGCCCCTTTTTTCAGCATGCCTGAATTATGAAGATGCCTCTTGGCTCAGAAATGAATTTATGGCATAGCTTTCCTTAAATTCTACTGTAATGGGGTATTAGCTTCTAGATTGCAGCTTTCTTGGTGTCACACATGCTGTGGATATAGATGTGTGCATTGACAAAATCCATAAAGCCATATATATTCTTCTGTTATGATAATGTTGCCATTAGTCTTGATTGCTTTTGACTAAAGTTTCTGGTTACAAAATTTCCCAAAGTTTAATTTTGTTCACATTTTTCCCTTAATTTGTGCTAGCATTTTTACTTCACTTTTATTTGAAATGAGCTCCTGTTCTGTTATTACGGTGTTCTATATAACTTGTCATTGTAGTAATCAGTTTTATATTTTTCTTCATGCCAGTTCAACTTTCAGCTGTTGAGGAGCACTTTGTCATATTTACTAGGGCTCTTGTCATACATGTGAAAACACTTCCTATATTTGTCTCCTGAATTTTCTTTTTCCCTTGTTAATGATTTTGCAATCTCTTTATCAATGTTCTGGCTGGTTGCAATTACATGTTTTCCCAGCTGTAAACTTGTAGTATTTTTCTAGTCTCTGCAATGTGCTGGTTTCTTCTGATATAAAATTCCAATTGTTTTGCCTTCATCTTTTGCATTTTTCACTCTTTGCTACTAAGGATAAGTACTTGATGAAATAAAAGTTTACTTTTCTTTTCTTTCCTTTTTTTAAAGTTATTCTTAGTGAATTTTTATGAGACAAACTTTACCAACAGCCGTGTTTTATTTGTATCTATGTAGATATATTCCAACAGTATCTATATTTATGCCTATAGAGACACAAATCTATATAGATATAGTTATTTGTGGCGTATTTTTTTCTTGAAAGATTTATGCTTTCAATTACTAGACAAAAGTTTGTTTCAGGTCTAATCTACAAAAATATCAGAAAAAATATACTAAATCTAGTTCCTAAATGATAAATTATTTGTTCATGCTAATGACGATGATTAATACTAATCTTATCCTTTCTTCATATTTTTTATCAGTCTGTGTCAATTCTCTCTTTTAAGATCACAGTCTGTATTTACTGTCATCAGCTGCAATCCTAAGATTCTGATTTTATGGAATTTTGATTCTGTTGGCAGTATAAGCACCTTTCTAAAAACTAGGATCTCATTCATAATGCATAACTCCAAAGTTTCGAAAGCTATTGAGGCTACTTATATCTATTGAATGATTTGCTAAAGTCTTGTTAACCTCCATGGATAATTGCAATTATACAAAAAGAACTTTAACTGTCAATTATTATGTCTCTAAGAATAATTTTAAAGTTATTATTTCTTTTTTGAATATTTATTAAAGGCCTTATAATTTAACAGAAATTTGGTGTTGATGTGTGCATGTGTGGGAGTGGAAGTCACGGAAATATTTCCAGAAAAATTCTGTCAGTATAGCTTTAAACAAGACCAAAGAACCAAAATCTATCTAAAGCTGAAAAGCAAAACATTTAGGAAACCCAACAAAATATTCATAATTAAATCATCTCTCCTCCATAGTTTGTTATTTTCAAAGCTCTTTTCTCACAACATTCCCTTAAGGCTACTATTACAAATAATATTGTCCATATTTTGCAGAAGAGGAAACTCATTTTTTGAGAGGTTGAGTTGCTCACAGTGATGTAGTTACTAAGAGTCTGAAGCAGTATTTCAAGCCAGGGTTCCTTCCTTCAAATACAGTGTCAGTGATGCGTTCTCTTGGCTCTAGAATCATGAAACATTATGTCAAATTCCTTTTCGTGATCAGTCATCATCTTTAACCTTTCTGAGGTATATGGCCTCCTTAAAGCCCTCTTGTATAACTTAATCATTTTACGATGAATGTCTAAAAAGTTTAGTGAGTTGTTCATAGTGACACTGAATTTGAAGTGACTCAAAAGCATAGAGACAATTCAATAGATATAATAATAATAGTGATAATAATATGTTTGTACAGGGCTCAATTTTACACAGCACTTTCAGATATTATTATGCTATATAATAATAATAATAATATATGTAAATATCACTGAAAAATGTAAGTGTATTATAATACCTTATTCTGAGCTACCTCCTCTTCTCTCTATACACTATTTCACTTTGGGATCTCAGTTGCTATAGATTTAAGTATCATACCTATGCTGATGCTTCTTCAGTCTACCTAGCCAATCCTACTCTTTCTGCCGACCTCCACTCTACATCTTCAATTGTTTATTGAACACCTTCATATTGATGTCTTGTAGACTTCTTCTACTCAACATGTCCAAAGCCAAACTCATAACCTTTTCCTCCAAATTTCTACTCTCTTCTACACTTTCTTGTTATACATTCATTGTTACTAAAACCTTCCCAGGTATCTAGATTTGCAACTTAGGTGTATTCCTCTCTTTTTTTTAACTGTCTTTCAATCCCATATCTAATATACTGACAAGTCCTGTACATTTTACTTTCATAATATCTCTCATACGTTTCCCCCTTCCGTCCTATGACAATACAACTGGGTTGATGGGGATTCTTATCACCCATTAATGATTATTGTGATAATCAATGTCTCTAATACTTGCACTCTCCTTTTTTTTACTTTATAATAAGGTTTACTTTGTAATAAGTTTTACTGTTCTTACTCTGCTTCTTTACATTCTTTCTTATCTCCTGACATTGATTTGATTCTCACACTAACCATATGAGTTAGACTTGTGATCCTCCTTTTATAAACTAGAGATATTATGTGATATTCCTAGGGTTGCTCAATTCATAACAGAGATGGGCCTCATACTCAGCTCCTCTGATTTCTAATCAAATGTTTGTCCAATTCTAGTTCAACCTATTTTTATAAATTTGAAAAAATAAGTACAATCTTCAAAACATGCAGTCTTCAAAACTCAATAGTATCCAAAATGTCATTTCTAACTTGTAATTAGCATGTTTTATCTGACACTAATGCTTACAGTTTTTCTTTTGTATAATTTCAGTTACTGACATACTCCATGCCATGTTGTGGTATAAAATCCTATTAACTATAAATTTTAGAACTACACAAAGCCCTTTCACTTTACATATATATATATATAGTGAAAATATGCCTGACAGAAGGTCATTCAAAGTTCTGGATAATCTACTTATAATGATTTTGCTACTCTATTCATATGGAATAAAATAACTCGTTATATAACCCCTATAATCATCACATGAATTCTCCATATTAAAACCTACATGTAAAAAAAAAACTAGAAATTGTCCAACTGAATTTCAAATACCCATAAATCTCAAGATAGTCATTCATTCCACTCATCTGCATTCAGAGAAACATTTCTGAATCATGTAAAATCTGAATTGAGAGCTAGTATATCTCAAAGAGAGATAGACCTTAGAATTTTAAAGGAATGAATTCAAGTCCTGCCTCTGAAGTAGAGTTGCTATATGGACACAGAAAGGTCACTTAAACACTCAGTGTCCTAAGCAAGTTAGCAATGGTGAGTTACCAATTAAGGTGGAGTTTCCTACATAAGTAAAACCACTGGTTCTCTCTTCTTCAAAACAACAACAACAACAAAATTATAATAATTATGGCTATTATTATTATAAATGTATTTCAGTTAAATTAGAAAATAAAATGAATGACCAATTACCGGCAACTAGTTCCATTAGAAGCTTTTCCGGTCACCACGTGGGAGAGCTGACGATGGCGGCCTTGGCCGAGCCCGAGGCCCGTGGCCCGGGAGGCCAGGGCGGCTCCGGCAAAGGGCTGGCCTTGGGCAGCTGCCTTTTGGATTCCTCAGGTGTGGAGAGAGGCTGCTAGGTCGAAGGCCCCTCAGAGGCCGGCTGGCCAATCAGATCCCCCCTGAGATCTTGGGTGACCCACAGCTGCAGGAGGCCATCCAGGCTCTGCCCTCAAACTACAACTTTGAGATACCAAAGACCATCTGGAGAGTTCAGCAAGCCCAGGCCAAAAAGGTTGCCCTGCAGATGCCAGAAGGCCTTCTCATGTTTGCTTGTACCATTGTTGACATTCTGGAAAGGTTCACAGAGGCTGAGGCCATGGTGATGGGGGATGTGACGTATGGCGCCTGCTGCGTGGATGACTTCACTGCCAGAGCCCTCGGGGCTGACTTCCTGGTGCATTATGGCCACAGCTGCCTGGTGCCCATAGATGTCTCGGCCCAGGGTCTTCGGATGCTCTATGTTTTCGTAGATATCCGTATAGACACTACCCACTTATTGGACTCAGTCAGACTCACCTTCCCCCCAGAGACTTCCTTGGCACTAGTCAGCACCATCCAATTTGCATCTACTTTGCAGATAGCTGCTGAAGAGCTGAGAACTGAGTACAGAGTTTGTGTGCCCCAGTGCAAGCCACTGTCCCCTGGAGAGATCCTAGGCTGCACCTCCCCTCGGCTCTCGGAGGATGTGGAGGCCATTGTGTATCTTGGCGATGGCCGTTTCCATCTTGAATCTATCATGATTGCCAACCCTGGTGTTTCTGCATACAGGTATGACCCGTACAGTAAAGTCTTGTCCAGGGAACACTATGGTCACGAGCGAATGCAAGCTGCCCGCCAGGAGGCCATCTCTGCTGCCTGTTCTGCCCAATCCTGGGGCCTCATCCTGGGCACCTTGGGCCGCCAGGGAAACCCCAAGATCCTTGAGCATCTGGAATCCCGGCTGCACCACTCAGGGCTCTCATTCTTCAGGCTGCTGCTCTCAGAGATCTTCCCCAGCAAGCTCAGCCTATTCCCAGAAGTCAATGTGTGGGTACAGGTGGCCTGTCCACGCCTCTCCATTGACTGGGGCACAGCCTTTCCCAAACCACTGCTGACCCCTTACGAGGCAGCTGTGGCCCTGAGGGACGTCTCCTGGCAGCAGCCTTATCCCATGGACTTCTATGCGAGCAACTCCTTGGGGCCGTGGACAGCGAACCACGCGAACCATCGGAAAGGCCCTTGGCCCCGCGTGTCATCCTCGGGCGGGGGCGAGCAGGTGAAGGGGTCCTTGGCTACTGAGCCGACCGTCGGTTACAGTGACTATGCCTGCCTCGAGGAGGCAGCGCCTTCGCCCGAGCCCTAATGAGTGCCCCTTGGCCGGAGGCCCCGTTTCTTGGGTTCCATTCCGGGTCCTCCCCTTGCCCCCCCAACCCGTCAAGGCAAACTCACCCAGACTGGCCATGCACCTTGAGTTCAGCCCGCCCCCAGTCACTTCCGGTTCCGCTTGCGGCTCCACGGTTTCCAGTTGACGAGGCTGGTGAGGGGGGCGGGGGTGGCCATGTCGGAACCACGACCTTTGCTGCGGATTTTGTGCCTGGCCGGTTTTAGGCAGAGTGAGCGCGGCTTCCGCGAGAAAACCGGGTCTCTGAGGAAGGCGCTGCGGGGCCGTGCTGAGCTCCTGTACCTCAGCGGCCCGCACCCCATCTCAGGGCCCGCCCCCGCGGCTGGTGAGTGGCCCCGCCCCTTCCGAGCGCCAGACCCCCTGGGGTGCTAGCCCCTTTCTTGCGTGATGCCCCGCAGCTGTTCGGTCCTGCTGCGCTCTCCCCTCCCCGTTTCCCCAAGGCCCAGATTCCCCCGCACGCAGGCCCCCACTCCCCTTCTGGCTGCTCTTCTTACCTGACCTCAGGTAGCTGCGGCCACCCCCTCGCAGCTCACCACGCTGCCCCGCCCGTTCTCCTAGGGCCCGGTTCCCCCGAGGAAGAACCTCGAGGCTGGTGGTTCTCGGAGCCGGAGGCGGCCGCCTTCTCTGCCCTGGAAGAGCCAGCCGAATGCCGCGGCCTGGACGAAGCCTTAGGTGTCGTGGGGCAAGCACTGGCTGAACGCGGTCCCGTGGATGGACTCCTTGGGTTTAGCCAAGGGGCAGCGTTGGCAGCCCTGGTGTGCGCCCTGGGGCAGGCCGGAGACCCTCGCTTCCCCCTCCCGAGATTCGTCATCTTGATTTCTGGTTTCCGCCCGAGGGGCCCCAGAGACACCCCTCCTTTCCCGCAGGCACCCCTGTCCTTGCCTTCGCTGCACGTGTTGGGAGAGACCGACAGGGTCATCCCTGCCCAGGAGAGCCTCCAACTAGCCGACTGCTTCCTGGGCGCCGTCACCCTCTCCCACCCCGGTGGCCATTTCGTTCCAGCCGCCGCGCCCCAGCGTCAGGTGTATCTTAACTTCCTGGACCAATTTGCAAAGTGAGATTTCCGGACTCCGTGAGACTCTCCCCTCTGCAGACCAGGGAGGACCCTTGAAGCTCTAGGCCAGCCACTCTTCCACAGCATCCTTGCTCAACTAAGAGATGTTGGTATGCTTGGGCTCAGATCATACATCTTCCAGAGAGGAGCAGGGTTGTGAACTCTGAGGCAGGCTTTCTGTGCCATAGTTTCTACAACATGAAATGGGCTGATTGACCTGTAGGGAAGGGCAGGTATATTGGGCTAAAAGTGGACAGGAAAGGGGGTGGATTTGGAGAGATGTCAGTACTGTAATTTCCACCCAATAAAGCATACATTTTGAAAAAAAAAAAAAAAAGAAGCTTTTCCCTCTGCCCTTCTTATAAACTGAAGTTTTCAAATCCTAAATAAAACTTTTAAATTAGTTCTATTGCTTTATTTATTGATGATAGTTAATAGACTTTTTTGAAGGTGAGCTTCTATTTCAGTTAATTTTGAATGAATCTTAATCATTTTCTACATTTGTGCAAAGCTACTTAGTTTTTTTGAAGTCAGACTTTTCAATATGCAAATATACCTACAAACAATGCTATATATTTGTGCATCTAGCCTTTGTTTCTAAAATATTTCAATGGCATTCAACTCTACCTGTATGAAAAGTATAACTGAAAATCAACAACAACAAATTTGCTACTCAAGAAAGGCACCTATATGCCATTCTACATTTTTCCATTTAGAGTTTATAATTGTTTTTTTAAATTAAATTTAGCTATGTAAATATAACTCATATATAAGCGTAAAGAATCATTTCATTTACCCTCTTCATCTTAAAAAGTTGTATAATTGGTAAACAAATAAAATAAAATAAAATAAAGCATTTGGTAGATCTGGTATCTTTAATTTTTGCAGGACTGTTTCTGTAAAGGTCACAATAAAGCATAAATGATAATATGATCATATTTGAAAATTAAAGAATTTGGAGATATGTGTCTAGCAAGGCAAAAGAGAACCCACAGTAGAACTCAGATCCTCCAGTTTGTAACTCATTGAAGCATTTAATCTTCTCCATTCTCTTTGTTATATGTCAACTAGTGTGGAAGAAATTTAAATTAGGACTTATCACAGAATCACAAGATCTCAGAATTAAAGAGAACTCAGCAACCTCCTAGTTAAACTCATCCTTAAAGAGGAATTTGACCTTACAACTTATGCATTAAATGCTTATTCAGTCCTTCACTAGAAGATTTCCAGTATATTTCATTCTACCCTCTTAGGACAAAAAGGAAAAAAAAGTCTTAACTCTCTTCTACAGTTAAGTAATTTAACATATTTTTTCACAGCTCCTTTCTCCATTTTGGCCTTCTTCAAGATATATACCTCTACTTATTGTGGCAAATCTACCTATATACTGGTCTCCAATATTCTCAATCAATAAACACATATATTTCAAAATAGATGAACAGGAAAGAAGACTATATAAGAAAATGAACTACTGGAAGGGGAATCAAGTAGTGAAAGATGTGGAGGTGGAACCCACTCAGAAGAAAACAAAAAAGGGGCAGATATAAAAACAAACATTTATTTTTCAACTTTATTCACTTACACAGGCACATACAATGCATGTTCATGTATACGCACATCTTTTTTTTTTTTGCTTTTTGGAGGGCAATTGGGGTTAAGTAACTTGCCCAAGGTCACATGGCTAGGTTTTTGTTTGTGTGTGTGTTAAGTGTCTGAGACACACGTTTCTTTAAAAACTTGAATTGTAGGTAAGAAAAGTTCATTTTAATATAATTATTTCCCCTTTCCTCTTTCTATTTTGAAATAGGTGTGCTTGTTTATGATTGTTAACTTTACATTTTTCATATTAAAAATAAAGAAATAAAGCAAATCTTTATAGGGAAAATGTCATGTGATTTGGCCATATAATACTATCTGGGAAGTCAACACGTGAAGGGGAAAGGAGGTATTTTTAAGCTTAAGGAAAGTGAGAACAAGGTGGGAAAGCAGAGAATATGTTTAGGGGATATAATTTGGCTAGAAACTGTAGTGAATGAAGAGAAAGGAGTTGGATTAAGGTTAGAAAATTTAGGTGACATCATATTGTGACTGACCCTGAATGCCACAAAAAGGATTTAGAAAATACTTGGTAGGAAATATGGAATCTGTTATGTGTATATAACAGAAGCAGGAATCTGTGAAGTCACCATATTCACCAGATTTCTAATAAAATGAAGTCAAAATTTATACTTCATAAGAATAATGAAACCATATGGAATTTCCATAATAAACACTACTTTCTTTTTTTAAAACTTGTAGTAGGCTGGCCAAAACATGTACTATATCTGTAATAGAATTAGATAATTTAAAAAATCATATTAGATTCAGTACTCTCTACAGTAAATATAGCACCGGTTTTTAATTTAAATCAGAATTGATTACATGTTCATTGGTTTTTTAAGGATTTGGGATTGTAAAATTAAAAATTCAGTGACAGTTATTTTGATTTGCTTTTGAGAACAGGTTCTTGATTTAGACACTCAGCAGGCTATCACTAGGTAAATGTGTTAGTGGAATTAAATGAAGCAATTATATTTGGGGCACTTTCACAGTGAAAATAATAAACTCTAAGGAAAAGATATTTCATTTTCAAATAATTATATAGTTATATCCTAAACATTTTATTGGACTTATAAGAAAGGAGTATTCTCAACTGGTCAGTTGCAAGACTACTGAAACAGGTAAATGCTATTGACTAACTTGATATGTTTAATTCCATGATGGTTAGAAAATGGGAAATGGTACCACACATGATTAAAACAATTGTTTATGTTACAATCAAAGTCTCGGGTTCTTTAATAAGTTGTTGTTTTATATTACTCAGGTGTTAGCCTCAGCTTATATCAATGTTCTAATTGTGGTTCAATGGAAAATGGAAAATGTCCTTTACCTATGGTTAGAAAACCTGGGTTCAGGTTGTTATCTGCCACTTATTATCTATGTGATGTTGGACAAGTTTCTTAACATCTAGGAATTTCAGTTCCCTCATTTGTAAAATGGGAAATCTTATGCCTGCCCTTCTATCTCTTTAAGGGTGTTCTGAAGATCAAACGAAATTATATAACATATGGGTGTTGTCTGATTCTTTTAAAATGTGTGTTTCTCTTTTCATAAAAATATGTGAATATATGTAGCAATGTATTCTTTTGTCTTACTATCTCACAAATCTCACATTATGAATACAGAATTTTAGGCCTTGGAGTTTACTAAAGCTCAGAACTAAAACTCCCCTGCCTTCCTTGCCTTTTGGGGCAATCTCACTTGAAATTCTTCCAAATTGTGGCCTTTATTTGTTCTGGATACCACATTTACTTATTGCTACTGCTTTTTCTCATTCAATTCTTCTGTCTTCATACTTGCCTTCAGAATTACATTCTCCACGATTTCCTAGGTGACAACTAAAACTGTAAACCTACTATACCAAGTGGCATGACATGTAAGAGCTACTTTGAGTCCTCTATGAAACCCCTTAGTCTCATACAGATACAGAAACTCACACACACACACACAGACACATAGTACAGTGCCTTATGGTGATTAAAAATAATTATTATTTGATATTTCAACACTATTATATTTTATTAATTTAAAAATATAATGAAAATGGACTATAGTTTATGGGCAGAAGAACAACCCTGGAGTCAAGAAAACATAGGTTGAGGTCCTAGCTTTATTATGTACTCATGAATTGAAATTTCTCTCAGGCAAGTTATTAAGAATGAAAGCCACAGGAGGTCATGCATTGATGGAGATATTGCTTGCCTGAAGTTTTCCGTACTGATGAAATTACATTTTCAGGGTTCTCGCCACATGTGCACTCTCACTGCTGCTCCAAAATGGGTAGGTGATGCCTTTGGTTTTATATTCTCTTCTAGCACAATTCACAGCTGATGCATACATTACACAGAGGCAGTTTGTTTCTTTTAGGTTTTATGATTAGCAATGTGTGTTTCATTTGTCTATAAAGCTATTATATTTGATTCTCCCTATATGATCAGTTCATATCCTTTGCTGGTTATACTGAATATTGCCAATTTCTTTTATTCCATTTTTAGCATACAGATGATCAATGGTAATATACTTTAACAACCTCGTTATATTCCCCATACACACATAAAATCCACACATGCACGCACACACATATACATATTTCAACTATCATGTAAATTACAATTATCATGTAATTATCATGTAAGTGATTATAATTATTCTGAGATAGTGATTATTACAGTTTCAGAAAACTCATTGGTTTCTGTAATGGCAAACAAAGTGGGATTTTTTTTTTTTGCTGGATTGAATTCTAGCCAATCAGAGACTTGTATGTACATTGAGTTTTAGTTAATCAGACATATGTATTGAATTCTAGCCAATAGGAGACTGCTATGTACGTTATAGCCAATCACAACTGGGTAGTGAGTTTTTGCCAGATCTGGGTAGGGAGTTTTAGTCAATCAAATTCTGACTAGAATTGCATATAAAAAGAGACAGTGGTGTGAGACAGCAGACATTAATGGAGACAGCATTGAGATAGCCAGTCAGGATTGAGAAGAAGAAAATGAAGAGAACTCTAAGAGCTCAGAGGAAACCTCTGAGAATGAAGAGGAGAAGTCTGAGAGAGGAGAGAAAACGTTTGATGAAAGATACTTGCTGAAGGAGTTTCTGAATTGTAAAGCAAATAGAGCTGTAGGGTAGAAGCCTACTCATGGGAAGGAGGCTTACCTTGAGCTGTTAAAGTGAACTGAGTTGTTAACACAGAGCCTCTGGATTTTGGAGGTTAATTGAGATGGTGGTGTAAGTAGGGTGTGTTGTTACCCTGTTAAACTTTGCTTTCCTACAAGCAGAAGCTGCAAGCAGTAACCCTTGGAGCCTGTTGTTGAGCAGGAGCAGGAGGAGCTTAGAGTGGAGCAGTACCTGTGAGATAAGACTTGGAGCAGTAGCAGAGACCTATCTATGTGTGAATCCAGGCGAGATTTGAGTGGTAAGAACAACAGTGGCAAGATGAAGAGCCATGGGACTTGGAAGTCAATCTCCAGTCAAGATGAAAAAGAATTTGGACACTTGGTATTAAGGACTTTGTTCTTACAATAACTTAGGGGTGGAAGGTATTGTATTATTTGCTGCTCCTTAAGGATGTGTTGCACTAGGGAAATCCCTAGTCTGGGAACCCCAGATTGTATAAATAAGTATTTTGGAGAATGCTACTGAATATAATGATATATGCTATGCACCATATGACATACTGAGTGTTGTGATTTATATATATACATACAACCCATACACACACAAACATATATATATATATATATATATATATATATATATATACATACACACATATATGTATATACATATCTCACTCTGTGTATATTGCTGATGTATTTTGCTTAAGGATGTTGCTATGAATGCTATGCTTTACTGAACGATGTTTACTTTATTGCTGAGTAAATAGAGTTCATTATACTATGAAATTAAACTCCTGAAATTATTATTCTCGGGGGCAGAGCCAAAATGGCAGAGTAGAAACAGCACTTCCATGGAGCTCTCACCCACACTACTTCAAAATTATGTAAAAGGGGGCTCTGAACAACCTCTGGAGCTCCAGAACACAAGAATGACACAGAGAAGCTAACCTTCCGATGAGGAGAGTCTGGCAGCCCAGCATGGAGCTGCCAGCATAGTACTCTGGGAGTTGAGCCCAGGACCATGTGAGTCAGAGGTTTTAGCCCCAGGGCAGCCATTCCAGCATCTGGCTGGAGGGACTGCAGAATACCAGCAGCTATGATTTTTCCAGAATTACCAAGACATAGATGCCTAGGACAAAGTGAGAGGTTAGTGCCCTAAGGACTTTGGGACCAGTATTTGGGAGTGAGTAAGCTTCTTACCCTAGGTGCGAGAAGCCATTGAGTAGCTGCTGCATCGCCACCATTTTGCAGCTTCAGTTGCAGCTTGAGCTCCTGGCCTGCAGACTGTAGGGAGATCCGGAGGTCAGTCTGGCGGGTAATCTCTCTTCCTTTAACCTTCTGGGATCTGGATTTTGGTCTGGGTTGGAGGTCTTGGAGTGTATGACCAGCTTGCCAGAGGGTGTGGGGGCTTCAAGGAGGGCACCAGCAAATACCTCTGGCAGTTGAGAAGACCCCAACATTTGGGAAGGAACCTCCCCTGTCTGGTGGCAGAGTCCGACTATGGCAACAAGCCCATAAGTCAAGTAATTAAGTAGCAACATGAAAGGAAACAAAATAAACAGAAAAATTCAACATTAGACCCCTATTTAGGGGGTAAAGTGGATCAAAGCATGGAACAGGAGGAGGACTGTGAGGTCAGAAATCCTGCACCAAAAGCCCCAAATGAAAATACAAGCTGTCTACAGACCACAGAGGACTTAAGAAGCAGATAAGAGAAGTGGGGGAAAATTGGGAAGACAAATGAGAAAGATCCAAGAAAAGTATGAAATGAGAGTCAACAGCCTGACTGAGGAAAATAACACCTTAATAAATAGACTCCCTCGGGGAGGCTAGGTGGCTCACTGAGCATAGCGTAGGCCCTGGAGTCAGAAGGACCTGAGTTGGGATCTGGCCTCAGACACTTAATGCACAAACAAACAAAAACCTAGCCATGTGACCTTGGGCAAGTTACTTAACCCTAATTGCCCTCCAAAAAGAAAACAAAATAGACTACCTCAAATATCCATGTATGCCTGTAATCAAATGGCAAAAGAGGCTCAAAAAGGCAATGAGGACAAGAATGCCTTAAAAAGCCAAATTTGCCAGAAGGAAAAAGAATGTCAAATGATCACTGAGTAGTTTCATTCCTTCAGAATTAGACTGGAGAAAATGAAAGCTAGTGACTTTATGAGAAATCAAGATGCTGTTAAATAGATCCAAACAAATGAAAGAATAGAAAGCAATGTGAAATATCTCATGGGAAAAAACCACTGACCTAGAAAATAGATCCAGGAGGGATAATTTAAAAATTATTGGACTACCTGAAAGCCATGATCAAAGAAAGAACCTAGAAATCATCCTTCAAGAAATTCTCAAGGAAAATTGTCCTGATGTTTTAGAACCAGAGGGTGAAATAGAGGTTGAAAGAATCCATCAATCACCTCCTGAAAAGGATCCCAAAAAGAAAATTACTAGGAATATTATAGCCAGGTTCCAGAACTCCCAGATCAAGGAGAAAATACTGCAAGCAGCCAGGAAGAAACAGTTCCAATATTGTGGAAACATAATCAGAATAGCTCAGGAACTGGCAGCTTCTACACTGAGGGATTGAAGGGCATGGAATATGATATTCCAGAGGGCAAAGGAGTAGGGATTAAAACCAAGAATCACCTACTCAGCAAAACTGAGTATCTTGTTTCAGGGGAAAATGTGGTCATTCCTTGGAATAGAGAACTTTCAAGCATTTTTTTTTTTATTTTAAAAAATGCTTTATTAACTTCTGGTTTACATCATTCATTTCCACCAGATTTTGAGTTACAATTTTCCCCATTTTTGCCCTACCCCCACCCCAGAATAGCAGAATAGCAGTCCCACTAGATATCCCCTCATCCAATCTGCTCTATCCCATATCTTCTTCCATATCCCCTTCGACTTTGCCACTGGGGCAAGGTGAATCTCTGAGCCCAAATGCCTGAACATCTTATCTCCCAATTACATGCAAAATAGTTTTAATAATAGTATTTATATACATTTGAAACATTTAATTTTAAGACTTCGAATTTCAGATCCATTCACTTCCTCCCTTGTCACCCACTCCCTCTGGGAAGATAAGCAATTCAGTATGTGTTGTGCATGTATAGCTATGCAAAACATTACCATAGTAGATATATTGTAAAAGACTGCTTATATTCCCCTGCTCTCCCATCCCACCCCCCACCTGGTCCATTCCCTACTTTGATCCTGTCCCTCTTTGAAAGTGGGTACTTCCAACCTCCCCTCCCCCTAGAATGCCCTCCCCTCCATCATCCCCCCTCTCATCCCTCTTTCCCCTACTCTCCTGCTGGGTGAGATATCCCATTTAGTAGATATGTGATTCTCTCCCTGAGCCAAAACCAATGAGAATAGGGTTTTGCCTTTTTGCCTTCCTGTTCTTCCCCTCCACTGCAACTACTTCCCCTTGCCTCTTCTACATGAGACAGTTTACCCTATCCCCTCTCTCCCCATCTCCTCTTGTCACTTTCCTCTCTCAACTCTTAGTTTCACCCCTTAAGTATCATCCCTTCACACCAAATTCAACCTGTGCCCTCTATCCATGTATACCTGTAATCATGTATACACACATTTGAGGCAGCTAGGTGGCTCAGTGAGAAAGAGCACCGGCCCCAGAGCTTTGACAACCCGAGATCGGATCTGGCCTCAGAAAATGAGCACCCACACACAAACAATAACTGGCCAAATAACAACGAGCAAGCCACACAACCCCAATTGCTTTAAATATATAGATATAGATATATAGATCGATAGATATACACACACATTCACATATGTATTCATATGTCCTTCTTCAATTATTGTCATAATGAGACAGGTTTAATCAGACACAGTTATTGTTTTTCCATGTAGGAATGAAAATAGTTCAACTTTGATAAGTTCCTTTTGATTTCTTTTCCCTGATTACCTTCTCAAGCATCTCTTGCTTCTTGTGTCTGAATGTCACATTTTCTATTCAACTCTGGTTTTTCTCCTTAAGAATGCTTGAAAGTCCTCTATTCCACTGAATGACCATATTTTCCCCTGAAACAAGATACTCAGTTTTGCTGGTTGCCTTCAATCCTAGCTCTTTTGCCCTCTGGAACATCATATTCCATGCCCTTCAAATCCTCAGTGTAGAAGCTGCCAGGTCCTGGGCTATTCTAATTGTGTTTCCACAATATTGGAACTGTTTCTTCCTGGCTGCTTGTAGTATTTTCTCCTTGATCTGGGAGTTCTGGAACCTGGCTATAATATTATTAGGAATGTTCTTTTGAGGATCCTTTTCAGGAGGTGATTGATGGATTCTTTCAACCTGTATTTTGCCCTCTGGGTCTAAACATCAGGGCAATTTTCCTTGAGAATTTCATGAAGGATGATTTCTAGGTTCTTTCTTTGACCGTGTTTTTCAGGTAGTCCAATAATTTTTAAATTATCTCTCCTGGATCTATTTTCCAGGTCAGTGGTTTTTCTCATAAGATATTTCACATTGCTTTCTATTCTTTCATTTGTTTGGATCTGTTTAACAGCATCTTGATTTCTCATAAAGTCATTAGCTTCCATTTGCTCCAGTCTAATTCTGAAGGAATGATTCTCCTCAGTGAGCTTTTGAGATCCTTTTTCCATCTGGCAAATTTGGCTTTTTAAGGCATTCTTCTCCTCATTGGCTTTCTGATTCTCTTTTGCCATTTGGGTTAGTCTATTTTTAAGGTGTTGTTTTCCTCATTCAGGCTATTGACTGTCATTTCATGTTTTTCTTGCATTTTGCTCATTTCTTTTCCCAATTTTTCCCCTACTTCTCTTATCTGCTTCTTAAGTTCTCTATGGCCTGTAGCCAGTTTGTATTTTCATTTGGGGCTTTTGGTGCAGGAGTTCTGACTTCACAGTCCTCTTCCTGTTCCATGCTTTGATCCTCTTTGCCCCCAAAATAGGAGTCTAAAGTTGCAATTTTCTGTTTATTTTGTTTCTTTTGCCTAGGCATTTGCTAATTAATTTCTTGATTTTTGGGTTTGTTGCCACAGTAGGGCTCTGCCACCAGACAGGAGAGCTTCTGTCCCAAACATGGGGTATTCACCACTTCCAGAGGTTGGGTGGCCTTTGTAAAGCCTCCACCTGCTCTGGCAAATTGGATTCCCACCCCAGACCTCCCCCCAAGACCACAATCCAGATCCAAGCAGGTTAAAGCAAGAGCAATTAACCCCAAGACTGTTTGCTGGCTCTCTCTACAGTTCACAGACCAGGGGCTGGAGCTTCCACTGACACTGCAAAATGGCCTCTGTTCCCCGTTTCCCCAGCAGCTTTTCTTCCCCAAGGGAGGAAGCCAATGTGTTCCCCAAATACTGGTCCCAAAGTCCATAGGGCACTTAACTCTCACTTTTTCCTATGCATATCTCTGCTGATAATTCTGGAATTGCCACAGCTGCTGGTGTTCTGGGGTCCCTTCAGCTGGCTGCTGGCCCAGCCACCCTGGGGCTAAAACCTGGGGCTCATGTGGGCCTGGACTTGGCTCCCAGAGTGCTGTGCTGTCGCTTCCCAGCATACTGTGCTGTCTGCTCTCAGAGTGCTGTGCTGGCTGCTCCCTGCAGGGCTGCTGGGCTGTCCTCAGCAGGACGTTATCTTCTCTGTGTCGTTCTGTGGGTGCTGGGGCTCCATAAGTTGTTCAGATTCCCCTTTTACATTGTTTGGAGGTGGTGTGGAGCAGAGCACCTTGGAAGTGCTGTTTCTACTTCCCCTTTCAAGCATTCTTGAGGAAAAAACCAGAGTTGAATAGAAAATTTGACATTCAGACACAAGAAGCAAGAGATGCTTGAGAAGGTAAACAGGGAAAATAAATAAAAAGGAACTTATCAAAGTTGAACTATTTACAATCCTACATGGAAAAACAATAACTGTAACTGATGAAACCTTTCTCATTATGAAAATAGTTGAGGAAGGGTATATGGGCATATGAATAAATATGTGATTACTTGTATATATGTTTACAGGTATACATGGATAGAGAGCACAGGTCAAATTTGGTGGGAAAGGATGATACTTAAGGGGTGAAGTTACAAGGTGAGAGAGGAATGTGACAAGAGTAGATGGGGAGAGACGGGGGGGCGGGGTAAACTATCTCATGTAGAAGTCACAGGGGTAAGTGGTTGCAGGGGAGGGGAACAACATGAAGGCAAAAAGGCAAAACCATATTCTTAATGAATTTGGCTCAGGGAGAGAATGGCATATATATATATATACTAAATGGGATGTTTCAAATATATATATATATATATATATATATATATATATATATATATATATATATACTATTATTAATATTATTTTGCATGTAATTGGGAAGATACGATGTGCAGGCATTGGGGAATAGAGATTCACCTTGACCTAATGGAAAAGTCGAAGGGGGTATGGGAGAAGATATGGGAGACAGCAGATTGGATGAGGGGATATACTGTGGGGCTGCTATTCTGGGGTGGTGAATATGGGTAAAAATATGGTGGTAAAAATGGGGAAAAATTGTAACTCAAAATCTGGCAGAAATGAATGATGTACACCAGAAGTTAATAAAGCATTTGAAAAAAAATATCATTCCCTGTTGTCGTAGTCCTCAGGTGTGTTTCTTTGATTGATGTTATAATTTTTTGGGCCTAGAATATTTTTAGCAGATTTTTATCTGTTCAATACATAACCCTTCCTCCTGCCCAAGTTTCTTTTCTTTTCTTTCTTTTTTTCCTTTTTTAAAAATCCTATCTATATGGATACAATCATATTGGAAATTCCAACTTGGATAATTGGTGACTCCCTACATGTGACAGAGTAGGTAGAAAATCTATTAGACACATCTACTATACAACCTTATAATTCCTTGTAATACTTATTATAATTCCTTGTAATACTTATTATAATTCTTTATAACACTCCTGGAAATCATCCACAAGGAAGAGGAGTGCTGATAAGTCAAACATTCCTGGTATGTTTTGATTGCATTAGAAGGAGCAATAGAAGACTAAAATAGCTTGCATCAAGGTACATTTCACACTGCCTCCTCAAGCCCCCTTTCTCCTATTATAGCCTGAAGATAATTTCACCTTAGGTACATGAATAGCCCTCACAACTCTGATGTTTTCTTTCAGGTCAAGTTGGACCTGTCATAATTTTATACAGTACTTTCTCATCATTATTTTATATCTGAACCTTGGGTTAATCATGTTTTAATCAGTTGATGAATTCATACAAATAAACAAATTGTCCTAAAATGAATATTGCATCAGTAACTAGACATTTCTCATAAATGTAGGTTCATTTTAGGTTACTCCACTTCCTACAACTAGCCAGGCAAGTTTCCTTGAGAGAGACTATACCAGTTTCAAGGTAAGTTAAGGCTTCACATTCTTAAAACTGTAACTCACTAGCCCCCCAAACTATATTTACTTTATAATACTTGTGGAGAGGATACATATAATTCAAAGAAAAAAATAACTGGAACAATGAAGTAAGAAGTTTTATAACAGAACATTTAACCTCCCCCACTCCCCAATAAATTTATGACTTTCTCTTCCAAAAACATGCATGATATCAATGAAAAGAATGAGCAAGTACAAAGATAGTGTATTGGGGACCTGTACAAAAGGAAGCCTAGTGGACGAATCATTCATTCCTCTAATAGAGGATGGCTTCTGATGTCCCCATGGTACTCATTAATGAGCAAAATGTCTCTGTTAGGGGGCTTGCTCTGACTGGCTCATTTGTTTTTCTCTTTGTGGAGCACATTGCTATGTAATCTCTGCAGCCTCCAGCTTCTGGGTAAGTTGAAATACTTAGGTAGGATATTGAAGCACTATCAAAAAAACCTAAACACTTAACCTAGGACAAGAGGGAAACTTTTATAGTTCAACTCTCTCAGAATCTAAGCTATGAGGTCTGCTATTTCCAAAGCAGCCAGACTTTTTCTAACTCTACAAACCTCCCTTTCAGCATCATTTTACCATTTAAAAACTGTCAGCCTCCCCCATTTAACTATATAAAGGAGTGGAATATCCAGACATAGGGGCAAGTCCTTTGTCTATGACAATTCTGAGATTCTTGACCCTTTCACATCTAAATTTAGCCATCCAAACTTGCTCTGATAATCTTATCAACTGCCAATGGGTCAAAATGTGAAAAGAGCAAAGTTGGAAAGGAGCTTTGTCTTACACGTGTTCATAATGATGTAGAGGTGCAGTTCTGTTACCAGTTTTAAATTGACCTGAAAGTATGTCTGATATCTTGACCTTATTATTGAATTATGATACAAAGAGTATTAGAAACTTGAATTTGGTAGAAAGGACATAAGAGCTCATAACTCTGGACATGAAGTCTTAGAGAACACTCAAGCTAGAAGCAGCCTTATAGCTCAGGCGAGTTAATACAGCATCATGCATTATATAATATCTAAAATATATGAACTCCATGGGAAAAGTGATTTAGGTATAGCCTAGTCCAGTTCCACACTTCACCAATAAAATTAGGACCAACTATTACAAAAAATGATCAAATTTGCTGTACATGAGCAAGCTAAACTTGGAGGACAGGAAAAAAAAAAGTAAATGAGAGACTTTAAAACTAGAGTTCAAGATCCTCAAAAGAATGAGGAAGTTTCTTCCAAATATATTGTAGTTAGAATCCCATAAGGATAAATCTTTGGTAGGTCATACTTTAAGGAAAGAATAGAAATAGAACTAATAGAACAATATTTCACTGTCTGTAAATAGAGAGTATGAAATGAGAAATAAAACAAAATTATGATAACCATCTTTGTTACTTCCTTTACACATTAGTGAAAATTTCTGATTCTCCATTTCCTCACATGTGAAAAGAGAGGATTGTATTCTATGATTTCTAAGGGCCCTCTTTAAATTTAACAAATATTTATTAAGCTCCCAGTATGGGAAAAGACTTGTACTATACTGGGAGTACAAACACTTTGTTTTTAAGTCCTCAAGAAGCATACAATTTATTGGAATCCTATAACCCTTCAGATTATATCTGAAAACCTGGGAGAAGGATGTGTCTGGGAGGCACAGTGAGGAAAGCCAGCAAAAGAGGGGTACCTCTAAAATCTAGGTGCATCCAAAGCAAAGGATTGAGAAATGAGCACTCCAGGAAAGCTGAGACATCTTAATTTTTACCAAATTAAAGACAATGACTAGAAACTAATTGGCTGCTTTAGAATAGGCTATTCTAGAGATGAATGAGGAAGGTAAGTGTTTAGGGGGGAGGGTAAGAAAGTATAGAGTTAAGTCAACTAGTCAGATGAGGTAAGACTAATAAGTGAGGCCAAGTTTTCTGTGTACCTCCATGCAGGATTACAACTAAAAACTGTAGAGTGCATGCTTTTT
Source organism: Gymnobelideus leadbeateri (assembly GCA_011680675.1). Classification (NCBI taxonomy): domain Eukaryota; kingdom Metazoa; phylum Chordata; class Mammalia; order Diprotodontia; family Petauridae; genus Gymnobelideus; species Gymnobelideus leadbeateri. The sequence goes on along the minus strand of WOXC01006103.1, from coordinate 90,137 downwards.
CCATGTTTGTTGTTTTAACTCCCGTGTAAGCCTCCCTATAGTGTCTAGTATAAAAATTCGTTTAAACTACTTAAACAAAGGATTTTCTGCTTTCAGGGAATAAGAAAAATATTTTCCCCCTTTTCTTCAGGCATAGAAAGAACCAGATCAAGAGAAATAGTAGCTGACATAAAATAAAAGAAGACACCAGTGCTCTGAGCCTTGAGATTTGCTGGGAGTAAAAAGAAATAAAGAATAGGACTATGGGATATTTGTAGAGAGGTGGTGAAATAATGGTCACATGGTACTTCAGGGGGATTATGTGAGGGGAAAGATAAGTAGTTGTGGGAAACTCAAAACAAAGTTTGGTGTTGGGAGACTCCTAGTTATATTTATCTTTGCCCTCCAACAATATTATTGTTCTATACATTAACACTCTTGGATAAGGATGTAAGAGATTAGACTTGTTACTTAAAAGTGTTTTATTGCCATTAAAAAAGTCAAATGCAGATTTATTTTAAAATAAACTTTAGGCAAAAGCAGTTATCTACTCTGTTACTCCAAGCATATCTTGGAAGTAACAAAATGACTAATTTGAATCTTCAGAATGCAACAAATAAAATCCTCCCAGTGTACTTGTCACACAAGAAGCTTGTTATTTTCTTTAAAGAAAAGTTGATAATGTTGGGATTTCTCTAAGGATTAATCTGGTGATATAGTGAAAGATGAATGCCATGTGGCAAAGATACACTTATTATAAGTAAATACCTTGGCCAAATTGAAAGGATCAGCGTAAAAATGTGGAGCACTGTAGCCAGTTGCAATAGACTACTGATTTGTTCCCCAGAATGAAAAATGAAATATTAATACAAAGAAGATACACCTTGATACTGTATATGATGACTAAAAGCACAATAATGACAAAAGCAAACACTAACCTATGGGGCCATCACACTACTGAAGACAATTAGCCTTTTCTTTCTTGCTTTATGATAGTATGTGCTAGAATGTGACGGGGAAAAGTTAGAAAAATGAATGTTTCATTATTGTTAGTGATTGTAAATATACATGCTATTCTACATCATCCTATTGCCTCTTATTCTCATTTACTTGAAATGAGTTCAGTTATGATTACTCTTATTAATTACACTTGACGAAGAGAACTGTGATTCATCCTTCATCTGGTCAACAAATCTCTGGCATCCAGGATTCATTTGCAAATATCTTAGCTAGTAGAAGAGATTGACTTAATTTCCCATGGAAAATTGTTTCTTTTATTTGCAGCAATCCCAAGATGTATTTTAGACAATGGGAGTGCCAAGGAAGTTTGGAAATGAGCTGAAGAGGCCAAAAGTTTCATCAATGAATTCTTAGAAGATTAACATGGCAAAGAAGAGGAAAGAGCATTGCGTTAAGCCAATCACAACCTCTAGGGAAAAGAAATAAAAATATTTGCTTCACTCTCTGGGATTGGAGATCATCCTATGTTAAAAGACCATAATTTGGTATAATTAGCACTTTTTAAAAGCTGTTCAATATAATGAAAAGTGTCGAAAGTTGTACAGCTCTTTGTATAAACTGTCATTGTTTTAAGGCTAAGATAAAAATGTGTGCACTAATAACCTCCTTCCCTTGGCCACATTACCAAATATCTATCTCTGCCATGGGCTGCTCAGTGTCCAGCACTTAGTATGATTCAGAGATGTGAATAAGAAATGTCCAGGCTATGGGGGTAGTTCAAGAAAGAATGATGAACTCCATTTATTGCTTCTTAGGACAAGGTTTTTATAGAACAATGAGACAAAGGAAGGGGACTCGAGTATTCTTATCATTATCTTAGTCTGTCCTATCCTGGAAGTAGCATGGCAGTAAGGCCTTTTGTTCTCTAGGTGCCAGAAAGTCTTAGGAAAATTCAGTTAACTCCTTACATATGCAGTCATATTACAAAGGATGCTCTTGAGAGCTGGCTTCAAGGCCTGAAACCAAAGCCACATAATCAAGTACATCTGCATAGGAACTGACCACCTAAGAATTCAAATATTTCGGTTTTGAACAACTAAAGTCTTGGGGAAGTGCCTGTTGGTCTCAGAACTCAAACAACATCCTGATAAGAAGAACTCAGGAGTTAACTTGACAAAAAGTCTCCTTTCAAAGAGGTCTTTGATATTCGGGTCCACTGGTATCAAGGTAATTATCTGAAGTCCTAGATCAAGCCTCTTTGGCTCCCCACATATCTCATCTCTTATTTGTCCCCAAATTTCTTGCAACAATGAGTAGTGGCTAGGTGGTGCAGAGAATAGAGTGCTGGCCCTGAAGTCAGGAGGACTTGAGTTCAAATCCAGCCTCAGACACTTAACACTTACTAGCTGTGTGACCTTGGGCAAGTCACTTAACCCCAAGTTCCCTGCCTTTCTGCTTCCAAAAAAAAAAATAACAAAACAAAAAACAGTGAGTACTGACATTTGAGTCTAGTAAATGTGAGCATATTTTGACAATCAGAGGTTAGTTTGAGGTGACATTTTGTGATTCCTAAAAAAGCATTTTTTCCTGTATCTCTCAACTGAGAAGTAAGGCATAATAGATAGAATTGCAAATGGAAGACCAGGATTCTGACTCTGATTATGAGACCCTGGGCAAGTTACCTAACTTCTCAGTGCCCTGGGTAACTCTCTAAGATTATATATTGAAGAGAATCTGCATTGTTAGAATAGATTGCCTCACCCAGGTTTGCTCTGTATCAATGAAATAATAGTTGTACTCTCCATCTCTTATCTCACAACTACTAAGGTAATTTAAAAATTATATTTTTAATTGTTTAAATGCTCCTCTGTTTTATCCTTCCTCATATCTACCCCTACCCTCACAGAGTAATAGTTCTGTTTTATTGTGGGAGATAAGGTGTACAAATTATAATAATGGTGCCAAATGAGTTGCATAGGGATGCATGGAAATGTCTGAAATCTGCAAACCTCACTTTTTTCAATAACATCTATGTTTTGGGATTTGTTGGAAATAATGTTTCATAAGTTTCCTAGAATGCATTATTTCATATTCTTCTCTATAATCCTTGAGTCCTTTGGGATCATAGATAAAAAACTGAAAAGGAACCTGGAAATTAGCAAGTCTGACCCCCTCATTTTACAGATGAGGGAACTGAAACCTAGAATGGATCTTGAGGCTTGCCCCTTGGTTACAAACCGAGTAAGTATCTGAGGCAGAATTCACACACAGATCTTGTTGACCTGTCATCCAATGTTCTATACCAGGCTGACCCATTGTCCTGAAGGTATTTCTCCTCTTCTTTGTTCAAGCTTATCCTCAGGTCTTTATTATTTTATCTACACTGTCTACATAACTTCTTTTAGAATGAAATACAATAGTCTCTTAAGCATTTTAGGTGATTTGTAAAAAAGATCTCAAAGTTCTGTGGGGAAAAAAAAGTTCTATAAATAGTATTTCTCAAAATGGATCCTGGTGCATATATCCATTGTTACAGAATTGAAGTAGGGATAAATAAATAATTCAACCTCAAATCATGTTAGCAATGGTAGCAGAAATAGGAATAACATCTATAACTATCAGGTGTACTTCCTCCCCCCAACCCTTTTATGCTTCCTCCAGGAGAAGATTGCTTAGCACATGGTCAGAAGGTCAGAAGGTGAAAACAATCATTGCTGACTACAATTGCTTATCTTTCCCTTCTCTTAGGCACTGGCACCCAGACAAACCATTTAAAGGGCTTTTTAAAGCACTTAGTAAAGAACTAATATTTTCATAATTATAATTATTAACAAAATGAGGTCAAACTATACAATCTGACTATTGAAGAGAAAAATAATACATCTAATGCCTATTGAAATGATATACAGTACAAAAGGATGGAACTGAAGTCTAAGCACATTATGACATTGACTAGAAAACAAAATAATAGTTTTTATCATGACCATAAGATATGAATATTTTTAAACTGAAATTGAATACACAGGACTCAGATCCAGGAACATAAATTAACTACTAAATAAAAGAGGATACTTCTACTTAACCAAATGAACAGTGATCATGGCAAAAATCAAGAAACCAGATATATCTATCTTATTTTTGTTTGTTCTCTATGGCACAGAATTTTTGCTTAGGAGGCTTTTCTGGTTAACTGGGTAGGTCACAGATTGGCATTCTATGCATGCTTCCCAAAGGCTTGCTCAATAGCTCTGTTCTAGTTTGCTTAATTGTGTGGTCTTGCAACTATTAAGTTAAGAGATAATATCTGAGGGTGTCCAAGGGGTAGGGTTGTCTTCATTTTTTTAAAGACAACTAGCTTTTCAGTAGTTTTATTTTTTTTCCCTGTCATCCCGTCACTACAATAAACAGCACAGCTAAGTATAGTGTCATTTAAAGATTGAAGGGAGCCTGTTTTGCTCAAAGAATTTTTTATTTAGCTTTGCAGATTAGTTGGGTATGTAGAGTAAGGTTTCCTGCTTGTGAAGTGGCTATTACTGCCTTACAAAACACATGGGTTCTTGTTCTATTTTTGTCTATCTTTACATGTATATATTATGTATACAAGTATGTGTGTGTTTACAAACAGACATATATGTATTCTCTCTTAATTTTTTTCCTTGTTTTCAATGTATTCTTAGTTGGCCAAGACTTTTATAATGTAAATATTTATGTATAAATCACTTATACTTTTTATTTGTGTATATGGTATGATATGTTGATCTATGCCTATTTTCTTCCAAACTGCCATTCAGTTTTCCCAGCATTTTGTGGCAAATTGTCAGTTCATAGTCCTGAAGTTTGGATCTTTAGGATTATCAAACCCCAGACTATTTTCATCATTTATTAATGTATATAATGTATTTATTAATGTATCCAAACTATTGCACTTATCAACCAAACTATTTTAGCCAGGATCAAATAGTTTTGGTGATTACTACTTTGTAATACAGTTTCAAATCAAGAACTGCTAGGCTTTCCTTCTTTCATATTTTTAATTTCATTGATTCCTTTAATATTCTTGACCTTTAGTCCATCTGGATACATTTTATTATTAATTATTTTAGCTGGACTAAAGGTCAAGTAAATTGGTATGGCACCAGATGAATAAATTAACTTTGATAAAACTGTCATTTTTATTATATAGACTGAGGCTAAACATATTTTCCCAGTTGTTTAGATTTGTCAATATTTGTGTGAAAAGTGTTTTGTAATTATGTTTACATAATTTCAATGTTTGTTTTGACAGGTATACTCTCTAACATTTCATATTGTCTGCTGTTATTTTATTTTATTTTATTTATTTATTTATTTTTTTGGAGGGCAATTGGGGTTAAGTAACTTGCCCAAGGTCACATGGCTAGGATTTTGTTTGTGTGTGCATTAAGTGTCTGAGGTCAGATCCAAACTCAGGTCCTTCTGACTCCAGGGCCGACGCCCTACTCACTGTGCCACCTAGCTGCCCCATGTCTGCTGTTATTTTAAATGACATTTCTCTATCACTTCTGGCTGGGTTTTGTCGGTAGTGTGTAAAAATGCTAATAATTTATGTGGGTTTGTTATATATCCTGCTATTTTGCTAAAGTTGTTAATTGCACAAAATATTTTTTTAGTTAATTCTATAGGATTCTTCAAGTATACCATCATACCATATAAGCTGCAAAATGGGGTACTTTTCTTTCTTCACTGCCTATCCTAATTCCTTCAATTTCTGTTTCTACTCTTATCACAATGGCTAATATTTTTAGAACAATATTGAATAATAGTTGTGATAATGGGCATCCTTGCTTTATCTCTGATCATATTGGGAAGGCTGCAAATTTATCCCATTACAGATAAAGTTTGATCTTGGTGTTAGATAGATACTACTTAAAATTTAAGAAAGTTTCCATTGATTCCTATGTTTTCTCATGTTTTCAATCCGAATAGTTGTTACAATTTTTTTCAAAGCCTTTTCTGCATCTATATATTTACATTAATATTATTTAAGGAAATTGGCCTACACTTTTCTTTCTCTGTTTTTGCCTCTTCCTGGCTTAAATATGAAAACCAAATCTGCATCATAAAAAGAATATGGTAGGGCTTCTTTTTCTATTTTCTTTTTTTTCCCACAGTAAGTTATACATTATTGAGATTAGCTCTTCCTTAAATGTTTGGGAGAATTCACTTATAAATTCATGTGGTCCTGGGGATTTCTTTCTTAGGTGGTGCAGTAGCAGCTTGTTTAATTTCTTTTTTTAAGTATTTAAAATTTAATTTAAGGTTTAAGTATTCTAGTTCCTCTTGTATTAATCTGGGCATTATATACTTTTACAAATATCCATTCATTTTGCTTAGATTGTCAGTTTTACTGGGATGTAATTAGGCAAAACCCCTCTTAATAATTGCTTTATTTTGAGGTGGAGCCAAGATGGCAGAGTAGAAACAGGACTTCCATGAAGCTCTGGCTTCTACCTTCTCCAATACATGTCAAAAATTATTCTAAACAATCTTTACTGCTACAGAACTCACAAAAGTGACAGAGAAACAAATCTCCAAATGAAGGAAGCATGGCAGGCCAGCAAGAAGGGTACATCTCCGTGTGCTGAGAGCCAAACACAGTCCTGACTGAGCTGTGGTTGTAGCCTGAGGGCAGCCCTGACCAGTTGTGTCTGGAACATACTTCACAAGAGTAAATCACAAGCAGCTATAGTGGTTTCCAGACTTCTCAATGGAGAAATGCCAGAGGCAAAGTAGAAGGTCATTGTGGAACTTTGTTGGAATGAGGAGAGTGTGATCCAGCTGCTATTCCCAAAGGGATAAGTGGAGGAGGTGTGGTGGCTTCAGCCACCACATGGCTGCTTCCAGAGCCCTACGCCTGAAGATCATAGAGACCAAGTGACCACTCATCACTTTTTCTTTAACCTGCTTGGATCTGGATTGAGGTATTGGGTGGTGGTCCTGAGGTGTGTAAACAGTGAGCCAGAGTGTGTGGTTATTATAGAGAGGACATCCATCTAATAACTCTAGCAGCTGCAAAACCCCCAACAATTTGGGACATAGCTCTCTCCGTTCTGGAAGCAGAATTCCACTATGGCAAATAGCTCAAAAGTCAAAGCCACAGGAGCACAAATAGACAATAGATTCAATTTTTAGGGATAAAAAGGATCATGGCATGAAGTGGGAGGAAGACAGTAAAGTCAGAAAGCCTGCATCAAAAGCCTCCAAGAAAAATGTAAACTTATTACAGGCCATGGAGGAGCTCAAGTAGGATTTTGAAAATCAAGTAGGAGAAATGGAGGAGAAATTGGGAAGAGAAATAAGAATGATGCAAGAAAATCATAAAAAGTGAGTCAACAGGCTGCTAGAGGATACCCAAAACTACACCGAAGAAAATAACATCTTAAAAACAGACTAACTCAAATGGCAAAAGAGTCCCAAAAAGCCAATGAAGAGAAAAATGCTTTAAAAAGCTGAATTTTACAGATGGAAAAGCAATTTCAAAAACTCACTGAAGAGAATAACCCCTTCAAAATTAGATTGGAGCAACAGAAGCTAATGACTATGAGAAATCAAGATACTTTAAAACTGATCCAAACAAATGAAAATATAGAAGGCAATGTGAAATATCTCATTGGAAAAAAAAACACTGACCTGGAAAATATATTCAGGAGAGAGAATTTTAAAATTATTGCACTACCTGAAAGCCATGGTAAATAAAAAGTCTAGACACCAAGAAATTATCAAGAAAAATTGCCCTGATATTCTAGAAACAGGGGAAAAAATAGAAATTGGAGGAATTCACCAATCACCTCATGAAAATGATCCCAAAAAAGCAAACTCCTAGGAATATTGTAACCAAATTCCAGCAGATCATGGAGAAAAAACTGCAAGCAGTTAGGAAAAAACAATTTGATTATGTGGAAACATAATGAGGATAACACAAGATCTACCAGCTTCTACATTAAGGAATCAAAGGACTTGGAATATGATATTCTGCAGGCCAAGGAAGCTAAGACTAAAACCAAGAATCACCTACTCAGCAAAACTGAGTATAATGTTTCAGGGAAAAAATGGTCATTAAATGAAATAGAGGATTTTCATGCATTCATGAAAAAAACACAGAAGAACAGAAAATTTGACTTTCAAATACCAAAAGGAAGAGGAGCATGAGAAGGTAAGTAGGAAAAAGAAATCATAAGACTTTTCTCAGCATGAGGATAGCTGAAGGTAATATATATATATATATATATATATATATATATATATATGTATTCCTACATACATATATATGTATTCCTACACACACACACACACACACATATATATATATATATATATATATAGGAGGGTGTATGCATTTATAAATATTTGTGTTAATTGTGTTAATGTGGGCATTTATATGTTCATGTATACATAGACAGAGGGCACAGGATGAGTTGAATATGAAGGGATGATGTCTAAAAAATGAAATTAAGAAGTGAGAGAGATATTTATTGGGAGAAGAAGAAAGGGAGTGATAGATTAGGGTAAATTCTCTCATATAAAATAGACAAGAGAAAACTGTTACAATGGAGGCAAAGAGCAGGAAGGTGAAAGGGAAAGGGACAACCTGATTCTCATTGAATTTGGCCTAAGGAGGGAATAACATATGCACTCAATTGGGGATCTTATGCTACAGGAAAACAGGGGAGTAGGGGATAAGAGGAGGAAGATAAGGGGGAGGATAAGGGGAGGATAGAAGGGAGGACAGATTGGTGAAGATAGTAGTCAGAAGCAAACAATTTTGAAAAGGGGTAGGGTCAAAGAAGAAAATAGAATAAGTGGGTGGTGGGATAGGATGGAAGGAAATATATTTAGTCTTTCATAATATAATTACTATGGAAATGATTTGGGTAGTTACATAGGTACAGTCTATATTGAATTGCTTATCTTCCCAGTGTGGATGGATTAGGTGAGAAGAAGGGGAAACATCTGAAACTCAAAGTTTTAAAATCAAATGTTTAAAAAAATTTTTTTTACATGCATCTGGGAAATAAGACATACATACTGGGGTATGGAAACTGATCTTGCCCTAATAGAAAGATAAGGGGATAAAGGGGGAGGATATAAGAGAGAACAGGTTCGGGGAAGGGGTAGTCAGTAGGCTTGCTATTTTGGGGTGGGGGCAGGGAAAAGACAGGGAGAGAAAAATTAACTCAAAATCTTGTGGAATTGAATGTTGAAAACTAAAAATATATAATTTAAAATTAATTTAACAATAATTGTTTTATTTTAATCTTTATTTTTAAATTGTTAAATATTATTAAATTCTTTTTTTTTTTTACTTTTGACACAGGTAATTTGCTTCTCTTCTTTCCTTTTTTTTAAAATTAAATTAACCAATGTTTTTTCTATTTTTTTTTTTCATTTTGGAGGGCAATTGGGGTTAAGTAACTTGCCCAAGGTCACACGGCTAGGTATTTGTTTGTGTGTGCATTAAGTGTCTGAGGCCTGATCCGAACTCAGGTCCTTCTAACTCCAGGGCTGACGCTTTACTCACTGCGCCACCTAGCTGCCCCTTCTAATTATTTTTTAAACATGAAATAAGCTTCTGGTTTTCTTTATTAACTAAGTGTTTTTTTTTTTGTCCACTTTTAATTTTAGTAATTTTTCCTTTGATTTTCAGGATTTCTATTTTAGTCTTTAATTGGAGATTTTTAATTTGTTCTTTTTCTAGCTTTTTTTTTTTTTTTAAAGCAATTGGGGTTAAGTAACTTGCTCAAGGTTACCCGGCTAGTCATTTGATTTATGCATGGGTGCTCATTTTCTGAGGCCGGATCTGATCTCGGGTCTTCCAAACTCCAAGGCCAGCGCTCTTACTCACCGCGCCACCTAGCGGCCCCTTTAGGGCAATTGGGGTTAAGTAACTTGCCCAAGGTTACACGGCTAGGTTTTTGTTTGTGCGGATTAAGTGTCGGAGGCCGGCTCCCAACTCAGGTCCTTCTGATTCCAGGGCCAGCGCTCTATTCACTGCGCCACCTAGCCGCCCCCTCTTTTTCTATCTTTTTAAAAAAATTTCATGCCAATTTCATTCCTTGGCTTTTTCTTCTATTGATATGCTCTTTCAAAGAATTTAGATAAAGAAATGTTCACCTAGGTACTGCTTTTATGGCATCTCTCAAATTTGAGAATGCTGTCCGTTTCTTGTCATTCTCTTAAATGAAATTATTAAATATTTCTATTTTTTCTTCTAAGCATTAATCATTTAGAATTTTATTATTTAATTTCCAATTAATTTTTAATCTATGTGTCCACAATTTTAGTTGAATTATTATTTGAAAAGAGTAAATTTAATATTTCTACTTCTCTACATTTAGCTACGAAGTTTGCATGCCAATGTACGGGTAAATTTTTACAAAAGTGCCATGTACAGCTGAAAAAAAATAACCTTTGTATTCCCATTTGGTTTTCTCCAGAGGTCTATTATGTACAAATTAAAAAAAAATTCCATTCAATTCTCTGACTGGTTTCTTCTTTATTTTATGGTTCAATTTCTCTGTATCTGAGAAGTCCCTCACAAGTACAATTTTACTGTCTATTTCGTCTATTTCCTGCTGCAAATCACCTCCTAACCCACCCCTTCTTAAAAGTGGGGATCCCACAGCTACTGTACATTTATCTGTGTTTTGAATATTTTTCCACTGTATTGAGTGAATGTGTTGATTTTTCTTCTTTTCCTTTTTTTGTCTTCAAAAATTCTATTTTTTTTTCCTATGGAATGGCTCTCTGGGAGGTAGAGGAGAGAAATACTGAGGAAAACTCTGAGCATGTAAAAACATTTATAAAAAAAAAAACTTTAAAAAAATGTCTGTATATTGAATTTTGAAAAGTTACAACTAGCCTTTTATGAGTTTTGTCTTCTAGAGAATTCCAGAATTTTATTTGTTGTGTGAACTATGCAGGTAAATGCATACAGTACAATTATATAGTAGTCTATTATTGTACAGATCTGGATCTTCGCCATGATACTGCTTCTGACATCCTGTCTTCCAAAGCAGAATTTGATATAAAACCTTGCTACAATGTGTCTTGCCTATAATATTTACCTGGACTGATATTTCAAAAGACTTTTTTTTTATCTGCAAGTAACCTCAGAGATAAAACAATTAAGAAAATGAAGCCCAGAGAGGTAAATCAACTTGTCTTTGGCCACACAGAGACAGAATTGTGATCTCTAACTCTAAGTTCAGTATTTATTACACTAGAATTTCTTAGAAACTTAGATAGATGCTACTAGATAATATCCCCCACCCTTTCCACCATCCATACTTTGTTTTAAAGCACAATTAATGATAGGAATTAAAATTTATTTTTTTCTATCCTTAAACATTAATTTTTGTAAATAAATAAGAATTTTTTTTAATGTACTTGCTTATAATATAGACTTTAAGACTTTATACCTCCATAGCATCTTTCAATTAAACTGAAAGACTGGTCCTAAGATTTCTGGTCCCTGAGGAGCTAAATCTTATTAACTATGATTGCAGTTTTGAGGACAGAAATCAAGATTTATCCACATTGGTATTTCTATTGAAACAGTCTGCATAGTTGACTTACTTTTGCTTCCCCCAATTCAAAACAAATATTTATTGAATACCTACAGCTCAAAAATTCCATTTGTCATGTAACATAAATACAAAGGTAAATGAGACATCTTAGTTGTCCTCAAGGGTCTTGGGAAAAAAGGGCAGGTATGATATATATGTGATTGATTTTAATACAAATCCTAATATGAATTTATTGGAGAGGTATTGATATAGTTCTTTGATGGTTCTGAAAAACATTGATTAGTATTGACTAAAGGACTATAAGGAGAGTTTTGTGGAGTAAATAGTACCTGAGCAGGTACTTGAAGGATGGGAGTAATTTTAAAAGGTAAATATGGGAAGGGGAATGATGTACACAACATCCATTCCATTAATGATACATGTGACTGAACGAGAAAATTCATGGGAGAGAAAATCACTGAAATAATAATAATAGCTACCTTTTATGATTTTCCTCCAAGATTAAGGGCATTTTACATGTACTATATTATGTTAATCTCAGAAGAATTATATGAGCTAAATATTGTAGCTATTATTATACCTTTTTTAAATATAAATTACATCAATTTTTCCACAAGACAAGGATATGCAGATGTTCATGGCTATTTTGGTATTCTGATTACTAGAAAGTCATATAAACAGACTAAGACAACCCACTCTCTAGGATGATATCACCAATTTTTAGAGGGAAAAAAAGTAGTCTATCTTGTATGGGGGTATCAGTATATTTCTTCTACTACAACTCCCCTCAACATATTCTACATTCTACTTGAATGAACTACTAGGAATTCTCAGATCTCATAGTTTATCCTCTTGTGTCTACATTTTCATGTCATTTGCCATACCTGAAATGCTTTCTTTTTACATCTCTACTTTCTGAAGTCTTTCTTGTATACCCAGAACCTAATACAGCATTTTCCAGATGTGAATTTGTTGAATTTAAATTGAATTAAAGGAAAAAAAACAGATGATATCTACATTCTTGCAATATGATATGCTATGTAAGCCTGGACTGGAGGGTGGGAATGGTACAAAAATAATTTTTATATGTACTAAAGTACTTTGCTCTTTTGTTTGCTGAAGCTCCATGTTTTAGGTATTAAAAATATTATCTTTTGTTTTTTTAGGTAATCATTTTGAAACTAATGTCTCAGTAGCCATAAGCATATGAGAAACACATATTGTATTAATTTCTCTTGTTCATGTTTTCCAGGCTTCATAATAATTGCCAATATGAATGCATGTGAAAAGCAAGAGGTCTTTTACTTGGCTACTGGCATCTTAATGGTAAAAATAATTTTCAATAATTCTATTAGCATAAAAGATCTGGCTTTAAAATAAACAAGATTAGCATTCTGCATTGACAAGAAAAAGGAGAAAATTGGTAACTTGCCTTTATTTGGAAGCTAGGCCTTGAAAGAGGAGGGATGGTATAAAAAATATCTGGATCAGTTCAGGGATTTAACTGGAAAATAATTAGGGACTTAGGGGAAAACCTGGTTCTTGTTAGTACCATTTTATAATGACTCCTTCAGTCCCCTATTACGAAAATGTTCATGACACTTTGATTTTAGAGCTTCCATGTGTACCCTCTATTGCACATCCTGTAAAACATGAAGGTTGTTTAATACAATAGGAGAGAGATACCCAAGTTACCATATAGGAAACTTTGAATTCACTGATTTTTTCTTCTCTCTTTTCTACATCTTCCAATATTTTTAATTTAATTCACCATTTCATATTTCTATAATATTTAACAACTTATAAAAATAATAGACATTTGTTAGATACTTGCTGAATGTGTAATGAATATACTGATAGTTTAAAAGTCAGAGAAAATATCAATTGTTCCTCAGCTTCCTTTCTTTGATGTCAACCTTTCCCCTCCTTCAACTGTGCTATTGCTTCTCTAAATATCCACCACCTCTGCTTTTGTTGAGGAAACATAGAAGCATTCTTCAGTAACCCCCTTCAAAATGATAAATAGAACAATACAATTAAAAGACACCTCAAGGAACTGATGGAATGCCCTTCTCCAGTTCCTCAGAACAAAGATACCTAAACTTCTTAAATGCTGGTTTGTTTTTCATTACACTTGCTAACTAAGAAACTAGGTTAACCTAGCTTAAAATCACTTGTCTACATGTTGGTACCACATAATAAACTCTTAATATGGCAGCAATTCCCAAATATTTTGAAAATGAGCATCACAAAGAAAGCATTTGAGAGACAAATAAGGAGTGTTAGCAGGATACAGTATATAACCAATGAGGACTTTTGTAGATTAGCAGCAAGTTTAGACATAGAATGCATTGCATAAATGGTTTATCTGTCTAAAACATGTCAGCAGAGAAATGTATCATAGGAAAAGAACACAGAATGATCATGTGGTCATCTCTTGATGGCAAACAACCTTAGTGCTCTTATAGTATCCTCATAATGTTAGGAAAAGGCAAGGAAGGCCTTTTTTATTATTTAACACAATAGGAGACAGATACCCAAGTTACCCTATGAGGAACTTTGAATTCACTGATTTTTTTTCTCTCTTTTCTACATCTTTTCATCTGTTTAATTTAATTCACCATTTTGTATCTCTACAATGTTTAACTCAAGAGCTTATAAATAATAGGCATTTGTTAGGTACTTGCTGAATGCATAGTCATATGGATGAGTATAACAGAATTGGCAAAATTGGTATTTACCACCTGAATCATTGAATCTAATGGGAATTGCTGCCATGTTAAGAGTTTATTATGCAGTACCAACATGTAGACCAGTTATTTTAAGCCACTGAAAGCCTTGTGATTAACATATGGAAAAATTTGGACGTGAATACCAGAATTGGCAAAATTGGCAGTTGCAATCTGCATCATTGTACCTAAGTCAATTATGTCACATATGCATTTGAACATTTGAAAATGGCATTTGGAGAAGTAGCATAAAATATGATCAAAAGAATTTTTATTCTCCCTCAGCAGTAAAAGTTTTGAAGACAGATTTGACTGTCTTGAATTATTAGTTGCTAGATGGTAAGGCAGAATATAAATAAAATCGTGTAATACAGTGAATACTATTAGTAATTACTACTTCTGCAGTTATCAAAAGTAACCTACATAAAGAATAAACATGAATAATAAATCATTAACATTTTATGGGCCACACATTTTCCCAGTAGACATAATTATTAATGATCTTTGATACCAGGCTCCATTATATATGAATCAAATATGAAATTTGGAAGAGTTTAACGTAGATTTTTAGACATGATTAAAAGTGTGATTTTCTCTGTGACAATGAAGATTTGACCAATGAATATCAGCATCTTCTCTTCAACTTGTAGTCTTGGAGAGTTGCCTGGGGCAGGGAGAAGTTAAGGGCTTGACAGATAGTAAGTCACAAAAGCAGGACTTGAATTAAGTTGGCTCTTTATCTCTGTCTTACCTTTATAAAAACAATGGACAGTTGGGGGGAGTGCATATCACTTACTTAGGCATGGCTATCAAATAAGAACATTGTTTTTTTTTTTCTCTATCTTGTCAACATCATTCCTACAATGTGGTACTATTTATAATTCTACATGGAATCTTAGTAGTATGAAGTGATAGAACTTTTATATTCCTCATTAAAAAAAAATATTTAAGGTGACAAAGTGGCTGGAGAGGTGTCCTAAGATGCAGAATGACCTTTGACAGATACTAGCTGTGTGACTTCATCTATAAGTATTTTAAGAAATGTTCTAAGAATGTAAGCCGCAGAGAAAGTGATTACATGAATTTCTAAAGGTAGTTTTCTTATCTGGCAGTTCTCTAAAGCAATCAGAGCCCAGGTCTAGTTCACTTCTTTCTCTGTTTTATTACATTAGTATTTTTTTTTTGAAACCATGACACAATGTTGAGTCAGTTTGAGCTTATAGTTCATTGAAGTTCCTTAAACTTTATCTTGATATTCTCACACATAAACTGATTTGTAGACATTGTAAATACTTTAAATTATAGGTCAATAAACTTAAAGCTTATTCCTGATAAAGTTCTAAAATCGATCATGAAAATGATGGCTTGTGATGGGCACTTAGATGGGGATGTGGTGAGGATGTAGTGATCAGTAATAGACAGAATGTATTTGCTACTTCCAAATTTACATCATGCCAGACTAATTACATTTTTTCTTTTCTTTTTCTTTTTGACATGGATACTATACTGAGATGCAATGCAAGTATTATGGACATAATATATTGTCCTGCAGAAGAATATGTTATAAAGATACTTCACAATATTCTGGTGGACAAAATGGAGAGATTTAGAATAGAGCAGATGGATAAAGTTATAATTGGGTGACTGAATGAAAAAAAGTATTGATTAATGGATTGGTACTAACATGCAAGAATCTACACTAAAGAGTGTAAACTACAGGACTTTGCCTTTGATCTTATTTTATTCAAAATTAGTATCAATGAAAATATAACTGAAATATATATCAAATTTGGGTAGGACTTGAAAATGGGAGGATGATCTAATATGATGAAGATCAATCTCAGATCCAAAACGGAACAGAAAAACATGATATTTCAATTCATGCCTTTCTTTCCTTCCATTTTTTTCAGGTGACAACTATTCCCTCTCCCTATTCCCCTACAAAAAGAAAAAATCAGAGATAGAAGATTGAGACAGAATTACAGGTTGTAGGTGGGCATTTGCCAAGGTCAGTAGGAGGAAAGAACTTGTAGAAACATTTTTACCTAAAACTATTTACTAAATACCTCCTACTATGTGTATATCATTATGTTTAATGCTGTGGGATATAATACACATTTATTTAATTGAATTGAATAAAATTGAATTGATATCAAGACAAATAAGAATGTCCCTTACTTTTAGAATCTTAATATCTTGAAGGAGAGATGATCAGATAAGAGTATAGATTATCCTAATTGAAGGTAATATGGAGTAAATGTAAATATATAGGGTAATGTTAATGGGGTATTAGACCTTCTCTGCCTATTAGTAGGCTTCATGTGGAGTCCAAGTGAAACTTGCTTAGGGAAACCTTGCTTGTAGGAAGTTTTTCAAATGATTTGCTAATTTCTAATTAGGTACTGAGGCAGTAGGGTTGTGATGCCTTTTGGCTTTGAAAAGTGCATATTCCCATTCTGAGTTGGTATTTTGCTTTGATTGATTGCTTATGAGAAGGATCTTGTGATTCCCTGGTCAAGATTCTGAATGTCCATTGTTCAGAGCTCCCCAACTACTCAGGTGTAAAGGCTTTCTAAATCCAGGTATGTATGTAAAATGTATAGCAATATTGTTTTGATTCAGGCAATTAGAGCCCAGTCTGTTGGTTTTTATTCTCTGCTTATATTTTCTCTAGATTTCAGTGTGCTGAGTTTTTTCCTGAACTAGTGAATATAATTTTAAAAAAATTACTGACCTCTTCAACAGCTATATTTTCTACTAAGCAGATCTAAGAACCTGTGCTATCAGTCATTCTGGTTATGCCAGTATGCTTGCTACTACATATGGATACAATGTTGTGTGGTCATTCAAAAGAGGGAAAAGATCTTGACCAGATTTTGAGATCAGAAAAGGCCTAAATAGATAGAAATAATAAAGATATGTATGTGTGTGTTAGCAGATAATATTACATGTTATAGAAATGACATGAAGAAGAGAAAAAGGTAGAAAGCTTAGTATTACATTAGGGGAGCCGTGGCTAATCCAATTTGGTTAGAATATAAGAAACAGTGGGAAATAAAATTAGAAAGATACTTCAGAGTAGACTATAAAGCGATTTTAATGCCAGCTTAAGGCATTTTGATGTTTTTTTATAGATATTCTTACTGAGTGGGGGTTTGACATGACCAGAACTGTGTTGTAGGAAAATTAATTTTATGTCATTTTGCAGAATGAGCTGAGGAGAAGGGAATTTTAAAGAAAGTTCTTATCCAAGTTTTTTCATAAATCTGCCAAAATAGATGCATGCAACATGCTTGTTTTGTGATTACATGAAAATGCATGTTTTAGGATTTTAGTAGTAACATGATTAGTGCTTTAGGATTATGTTGGTAATCTCCTTGCAGTAATGTATATATAAACAGTATGGATAAATTTAGCCTTATCCTTACCCAAAGAATATCAGTTAGAAGGAAGTTTAGAATATCTCACTTTATGTCTAACAACTCTCTCTCTCTCTCTCTCTCTCTCTCTCTCTCTCTCTATATATATATATATATATATATATATATATATATATAATAGCCAACATCTCACGCTATATAATGTCCTGCTTTAACATGCCTTGCATCCATGTCAAACTAATTATCTTCTGTGCATTTGAGCTCTCTGAATAGGTTACAAAGTCTTATTTACTCTGCAGAGGAGACTATAAAATGGTTAAATAAACATTATGTTCCTGTATGTCTCATAATATAAAATTAGAACAAACAATTGAGAAAAAGGTTAATAAAATATAAGTGGAAGACAGTAATTATAAGTATTGCAAAACCCTGTTATACCACAGTATTATATGGATTCAGATCGAGGAAGTCAAATCCTGTGTCCTAAAATAGAAGGCTCTATCATAGAAGACAGGCTAAAATGTGTTAGTTCTATTCTCTGACAGCATTTTTATAAAGAGGGCATATAATAAAAGTCCAAGGTTTAGGCAACAAGATTGATGTACTAATGAAAGTGGGCAAATGTGATCTTTATGAGATACTTATGGTATCAATGAGACAGCATGCCTCTTTGGACTTACAAATGACAACAACAAAAAAAGGAGGAGTAGCTATCTTTGGAGAAAAAGAAATATCAAAGAAGGGAACAGACTCATTTTTTTTTCCTGTAGGATGTATGGGGTAGGTAACTCAAGTAGAGAAAATGCAACACTATTCAGTCTACACATTTCTTCTGTCTTCTTTGCCAAGGAGAATGGTTTTTGAGTTGGAAAGGAAAGAACAAAAATTACTAAGATGGAAGTTCTACAGAAGAAAAGAAAGGGAGGGAATAGTAAGAATGTATTTAGTTCTCTTAAAAGGATTCAATTCAATTGATGTAGGTGAACTACAACCTAGGGAAATGAAAGAATGGTCAGGCTGTCTGAGACATTTGAAAGACTATAAAACAGCAGAGTTCCTTCAAGACTAGGGAAGGTAAGATGTCCTAGTGTAATGGAAATGCAAATTTAAAGATCTTCCTTGCCCCTAGGCCCTTTGATAGGCTTAAGAGACTCTGAGAACTTTTTTCATTTGAAAATATACTCTGCTCCCTAATAGGCTCAATGTGGTCACATGGAGCCTGTGGTAGGATGCTTGGTTTTCAGGAATGCCAACACCTTGTTGCTTTGTGATTAGATAGTGGGTCAAGAGGTCTGTGACATTCTCTGAGCCTGGAGAAGGCTATAGAATCCCTGATGTGAGGCTTTGCTTTGGAGCTCACTTTGAGAAGTGTTGTGTGATTTGACCAGATGAGATTCTGGGCAGCTCTTGAGAGCCCCTTGGCTTTGAAAACCCAGATGTTGATGCTTTCCTCTCTGGTAACTGTGATTTGGTATTGATGGAATGGCTGGGCAGTTTGGAAGCCTGTCTACTTGATCTGTCTGTATCTCTGTTTTGAAACTACTGTCTGTATACTCTGAAGTTCAGGGTGCTGACCTTTTTCCTCTGAACTAGGTAATCTATATGTTTGATTGATTAAAGTAAGCTTGTTAACCCATTTTGAGTTCCTTTCCTTTAGAAAAGCAGATCTAAGAACCTGTATTGGGGGGTGGAGCCAAGATGGCAGAGTAGAAAGAGTTCATCCAAGCCACTCTGCCCCCCAGATTCCCTCCAAACTATGTAAAAGGGGCCTCTGAACAACTTCTGGAGCCCCAGCACCCACAGAACGACACAGAGAAGCTAACCTCCTGCTGAGGACAGCCCAGCAGCCCCAAAGGAAGGACCAGCGCAGAGCTCAAGGAGCCGGCAGCGCACAGTGCGCAGAGCACAAGGAGCTGAACCCAGTGGAGCCCAGGTCCCCATGAGCAGAGGTTTTAGCCCCAGGGTGGCAGGGCCAGCAGCCGGCTGGAGAGACCCCAAAACACCAGCAGCTGTGGTGACTCCAGAATTATCAACATAGACATGCCTAGGACAAAGTGAGAGGTTAGTGCCCTATGGACTTTGGGACCAGTATTTGGGGAATGCATCGTCTTCCTCCCCTGGGGGCTAGAAGCTGCTGAGGACACATGCCATTTTGTAGTTTTCAGAGGCAGCTCCAGCTCCTGGCCTGTGAACTGTAGGGAGATCCAGCGATCAGTCTTGGGGGGTAATCGCTCTTGCTTTAACCTCCCTGGATCTGGATTGTGATCTGGGGTGGAAGTCGTGGGTGGGTTTACAGCTTGCCAGAAACGGAAGTTGCCCTCCCACATGTTCGGGATTAAAATTCCCCTATCTGGCGGCAAAAAGCCATAGTGTGGCAACAAGCCCAAAAGTCAAGCAATTAAGTGCAACATGCCAAGGCAAAGGAAACAGAAAAATGCAATTCTAGCCTCCTATTTTGGGGGCATAGAGCAGGAAAAGGACTGTGAGGTCAGAAGTCCTGCTCCAAAAGCCCCAGGGGAAAACATGAGCGGGTTGCAGGCCATAGAGGACCTTAAGAATTTGTTGGGAAGGGAGGATACTCAAGGGATGAAATTATGAGGTGAGAGAGGAAAGTGGCAGGAGGAGATGGGGAGAGACAGGGTAGGGTAAGCTATCTCATGTAGAAGAAGCAAGGGGAAGTGGTTGCAGGGGAGGGGGAGAATAGGAGGGCAGGAAGGCAAAACCACATTCTCATTGAATTTGGTTCAGGGAGAGAATGACATACATACTAAATGGGATATTTCAACCTACAGCAGAATAGGGGGAAGGGGGATGAGAGGAGGGATGATGGATGGGAGGGCATCCTTAGGGGGAGGGGAGGTTGGAAGTACCCACTATAGAAGAGGGACAGGATCATGTAGGGAGTGGCCGGGGTGGGGGGCGGGATGAGTGGGAGGGAATTATAAGCAGCCTTGTACAATATATCTACTGTGATAATGTTTTTTGTAGCTAGGCAAATGCAGCATATGCTGAGTTGCTTATCTTCCTGGAGGGAATGGGTGAAAAGGGAGCAAGGAAAGGGATCTGAGATTAGAGGTCTTAAGATTAAATGTTTCAAATATATATAAATAAAAGAAAAACAAAAAACCAACCAAAAAAAAAAAAAGAACCTGTATTGGCAGCCACCCTGGGCATGTTGCTGCCACACCCAGTTTTCAGAAAAGAATATATTATAGATCTAAAAACCTTATGCTAGTGAGCTCAACTTCTAAGAAAATTCTAGATGAATCATTACTAATTTCTGAGAGCCACAATAGCTATTTTTCCTCTATTTTAGTTACTCTCTGGGTATTTAACTACTCCCTATGGTTTACGTCTTGAAGTCTTCAGGTTACAATGCCTTTAGCACTCCAAATTCTAGGCTTGAATCAAGTTCTTGTATACATCCTATGTTGCCTGTCCTTAATTCTAATTTTTCAAAATTTGTTTCTGAAGTCTGAGTTGTTAAGTTTGTTCTTGTATATCCAAATACATTGTTTCAGACAAATCCTGTTTTATTTTCCTTTTTCTTGTAATCATTTCCTTTGCCTCTTCAAAAATTTATTCTTGATTATTCCCCCAAGTATGAGCTCACATTAGAATTTTAGTCAATTGGTTATGCAATCTCTTTTTTTTTCTTTTTCTCTCTATATGTCTTTCTGTGTCTGTTCCTCACCTGTAATGTGTATATATTTTTATATTGAATTTACATATACACATATTCTTTGACTACATTTTATATTTAAATCATGTCACAATTTTGTTATATTTGCATGTTTTGCATGTATATTTTATATGACAGAGGCATATGAATAATATATGTATGTCTTATGTATTTGGGATAGAGACAGAGAGAGCAATTGAGATTATTCAGATTGTCATATCTCTGAATAATTGAAGTGCCCCAATCACTATACCTTGCCCCCTGTGCCAAACTTGGGACTGGTTTATCAAACATCCTCCTCATGTATTTATTTATTTTTTTCTTTCCTGGTGGTCTTTAGTATACTTTGATGACAAAACCTCTATTTTTCCCTCCT
The DNA here is from genome assembly GCA_011680675.1 of Gymnobelideus leadbeateri. NCBI lineage: Eukaryota > Metazoa > Chordata > Mammalia > Diprotodontia > Petauridae > Gymnobelideus > Gymnobelideus leadbeateri. The sequence continues at coordinate 68,466 of WOXC01006103.1, read as the reverse complement.
CTGACCTCCACCTAAATATCCTTCAATATGTTCCTATCCAAATATTATTCCAAGATTTCTTTGTTTGAGATTAGATTTCCCCATCCTCTGATTCTCTCCTTTTAACTTTCTTAATATCATAATCTTTTGAATAACCTATAGCCTTCCAGAAATGTTGTTCAGGTCATGGGTTTCATTACAACAAATCTTTGTGATACCTATGAGGTTAGATTTAATATTTGGGCACTTATGTCCAAAGTTCTTTTTCTACTGCGTCTTTCCTTGAATGTTTTCTCATAAACTTTTGGTTTTCTCAATTACTCTTCTTCTTCATTTTAGCTATTCTCTGTGGTATTTAGCTACTCTAATTACTCTCTTGTGGTAATTCTGGTTGATATGCACATGCAATCTTTTCCCTCTCTCTCACCACACAGTGAACAGAAACCCTGTTCCAATCCCTCTAAATACAATCATCATTCCCTGGTCAATCAAAAGATAAACTTTGGAGCCTGAAGGTTATATTATTATATTATTAGCTCTATTTTCTGAGAGCTCACACCATAAAATCTCCATCCATTCTGTATCTTGAAAAGCATTTCTACATACCCAGAATTCATAGATTCTTTCAATGTTTATATACAACTGACCTAAAACTTGATACTCCAGAGATAATGGAGATCATATTCTCAGACAGTCAGAGTGAACCCCACTAACCATCTCTTGGCAGAGATATACTATGCAGTATCTCTCTCCAGATTTTCTCCCTGGCATAGCTGCCAATTTTGATTTCTGTAATGCTATATTGATGTGGCATTAGAGCAAAAGTTTAATACTTATGTTTGAAATTCCATGTCTGGCATAGCAATTTCCTGCATTCCTGAGAGTTCAACTAGGTTTTTAACAGCTAAGTCAACTCTCTCACTTCTATTCCTGGGGCTTCTTAACAAAAATATAATGAAAAGCATTTGTGACCTATTAAAATTACAAGGCTATGATAGTTTAAGATGGATTACATAAGTATAATATAAACAAAATAAGTTAAAACTTAGTGGGGATAAGTGAGAATTCCATTGATCTACTTACACTTGATAATGATGTGTATGCAGGGTTTTAATACAGTGATATGAAAAAGAGGTTTCAGGCCAAAGACAATAAAAACAAAAGTAGAGAGACAAAAAGATATAAGATATTTTGTATAAGAAATGTACATAGATTTTTGAACAAGAGTTTCAAATGTTAAAATGATGATACTGGGGAGGGTGGGGAGTAGATAGTTAAAACCAGCCTAAAAAGAAGGAATCAGGAACCTGCTGCCCCTTCTTGTATGTGACTGTGTTATTTTGGGTTTGGAGTCTAACCAAATTCACTTGTCAGTAAACTAATCTCAACTTACCACTTGAGTTATTCTGATACCTTTAATTAATCCTGAGCTCTATAATGATCCAGTGGTATATTGGATTATTAATTTCTCATTCTTAAAATTGTAATTTATTTTTGTTAATTAACTCTAATTAATTAAATATTAATTGAAGTATATTCATATAGTTTATAAACTATATGTAGTTTATAAACTATATAGTTTTGTCTGTGACCAATGTAAATTCCAAATTCAAACATTCAACATATCAGTAGATGACTTGTCTTTACTTGTTTGGTAACTCACACTAAATATATCAAAGTCACTCATGATAATCATTAAGGTTTCTTAAAATTACCTCATATTTCCCTTGTGATTAATTCATTTTCTGTCTTCTTTTCAATAAATGAAGTGTTCTTTCTTGAAGTATATTTTACTATTAATAACTTCGTCACAGAGTCTATAATATTTTTTCATAAAATATTTCTTAATAATTTTCTCATTAAATAACATTTAAAGAAGTTCAGAAGAAAATAGTCAAGTAGCCAATTCTTACATAAATGTATACTTTATGATTTCATGGAGAAAAAGGGCACATAGCACTAATTCTTCATAAATCCTCATGGATTATGGATAAGTAAATACACATACTATCTCCCTAACTTCATAGAGAGGTATACTTCACATCAAGCCAGTATGCAACTATCCCTAACTTCATAGAGAGATATACTTTACATCAAGCTATTATTCAACAATCATTTTAAACTGATAACACTAAATTGTTTTCACTCAACATTACATCAACATTACACTCAACATTACATCTTCCACTTATAGCTACAGTTAAAAATATCTGAGCTCTCTTCTGCCTCTTAAAATGACATGAAAAGTTTTCATATTCTTTGCAAGATAGACATTAAGAAAGGGTTGAATAGTTTCATCTGATATCTTGAAGATCTGATGAACGGTGTTTTGAACTGAAAATTAAGAGGGAGGAGGAAAAGAGTTTGTATGTATTAACTCAGTCATAGTATATTAGAAGACCACATAAAGTGAAAAGACATTGCAATATTTGACAGAAAATTTCTAAAAAAGATACTAATAATGCTTATGACTTCAGATTTATATGCAAAGATGAGAATGGTGGGTAATAACCCATGTAAATTTAGATCTTAATATAAAAAGATGAAGTTGATCTCTACTTTGAGACACAGTAGAATTTGATTCAAGACTGGATTATGACAATTGAATTGAAGGAGAAACAGATAGGATGTGGGAGGGACAAAGGTGATGTGTGGCACAGAGTGCAAGATGAATCATAAACTTATCCTTTTGAAACGCAACATTCATATTCAATAGAATGGTTGGCCTCAATGCAAAACAACTACCAGAAGACTTAATATCCACAGATTAGATCACTCATCTGAATCTGAACAGTTTGATAATAACTTGGAGGGAAAGCTGAGCAAATACATGATTGGCAACTGTAGAGCAGAAAAGGAATTGGCAGTTTTCAAAGATTTGGGGTACAGCATTGCATTTACTCATCTAGGACAGAACATTTGCAAACATTGAGAAGGTTTTGAGAAAAATGATGTGGAAATTAAAAAGCTTCTAAATGAAAAAAACAAAACCTCCACAGGGTTTTCAAGCAGGTTAATTTCTCTGTCTCTAAAAAGGCAGTGTTTAATGCCATTAAAATTAAAGAGCAAGCAAAACTTAGAGATATGCAGAATTTTTAGTCTCAGTAAGAGGGAAAAAAATCAGTTTTATTCTGAAAGTAACAATTCAAAATGCTTTCATGATGCCCTGTAAACCATTATGGGCAAAAAGATCTGTAGATGTATCTCAAGTACTTAAGGCTGATGGAATCACAATGATTAGTGAAAAGGACATGATCCTGGAGAGATGGGTGAAACCCTTTCATAGAGTTCTCAACAGACCATCATCAATCAATGCTGAAGCCAATGACATATACTTTAAGTTGAAGTCAGTCCCCCTCTAGCTAAACTTCCCAGTGAAGAAGAGGTTTTTGAATTCAATTAGGCTCCTCTTGTGTGGCAAGGTACTTCGTGCTGATTCTGTTCCAACCAAGATTTACAAGGGAGGGGTTCCATTACTCCTAAAAAAACTGACTGAATTCTTCTGCATTATATGACAAAAAGAGATCATCCCTGAGGTGTTCTAGGATGCTTCCATTTTCCATCTCTTTAAAAGAAAGAGGAATAAATTGTCCTGGGACAATCATGGGGCTGAGGTAAAGGTGAGTTGTTTCTCTCTTTTAAATCATTACTGGCAATCTTCTTGCCTGGGTTTTTCCTTAGTAGGTTTATCTTTCACCTAGAAGATAGTTATCTACCTGAGAGCTAGTGTGACTTCAAAAAGGGCTAATGGGCAGGCTATATGGTGTTTGCTTCTTTACAACTATAGGAGAAATACTAGGAGCAAAACAGAAGTCTATACATGTTGTTATCTAAAAAAGATCTTTGATACTACCAGTCATAAGGACCTGCAGAAAATTATGGTCAAATTTGATTGCCCAAAGAAGTTTATCAGTATTGTAGGCCAGTTGTATGACAGGAAATTTGCAAAGGTTCTGGATATACTGTGTTGCTCGATCCCATGTTTTTACCATGATGTTTTCAGTCAGATACCTTTAACTAAGATGAAAATGGTCCTTCGATCAGTTACTCCACTGAAGGTAAATTATTCATCTTGAAAAGGGTATAAGTCAAGACTAAAGGGCAGGGAGAGTTGGTGCATGAATCTTTGTTCTCAGATAATTGTGAGCTCAATGTAGCATCTGCAGCTAAGATGTAACGATTGATTCTGTTCTGCTTGTGCTTATTTTGGTCTACCAATTAACACCAAGAAAATACAGGTTGTCCACCAGTTAGCACTATATATATAAAACCATTCATTAGAGAAAATGGAAAACTTCTGAATACTGTGGAGAATTTAATTTATCTGGGCAGTATACACTCCAAGGACATAGTCATAAATGATGAGTTTAATGTATACATGATAGCACTCTTCAGTGTTTGGAAGGCTGTGCAGGAAAATGTTGGAGACAAGAGCCATTAGACTGCCTACCAAACTGAAACTCTAGAGAACAGTTGTTCTGACCTCATTGTTGTGTGCCTGTGAAACATGGACAGTATTCTCGAACTGCCAGGAAACTGAATAACTTCCATTTGAATTTTCTTAGAATATTCTGAAGATCACCTGGCAATATACGATATGGGACTATAAAGTCCTATCTCAAGCTGAACTGACAAGCATTCAAACTCTACTGCAGACAGCTAACTCTGATGGGCTTGCTATGTTGTTCAAATGCCAAAAGTACTCTTGCCTAAAACACTATTTTGTGGAGACCTCACATGCAGCAGGCACTCACATGAAGGTCAGAAAAAAGGATACAAAGAGGGGTGGCATCAAGATGGTAGAGTAAAAGCAGGAATTTACTTGAGCTCATCCTCAATTACCTAAAATACCTGGAAAAATGACTTTAAACAAATTTTAGAGCTACAGAACCCACAAAATGACAGAATGAAATATGTCTCCAGCTGAGGACAACCTGGCAAACTGACAGGAAGGGTCTATTACACTCATCTAGGAGCAGAGCACAGTCCCTCATGGGGGCAGGCACAGACAGCAGCACAGATTGACCTGAGCAGCCCTCAGGGGTTCGAATCACTGGCATTTGTGATGATTCCCAGACTTCTAAGAGCATAAATGTCAAAAAAAGTAAAAGGTCAGTGGGGAAACTGTTAAAACTGGGTGAGTTAAGAGCATGGTTCAGTCCCTGCCTCTGGGATGGCAGAAGTGAAAGCAGCTGCTACTGTGGCAACTGCTTCCAGAGCTCCTGGCTCACAGATGGTGGGGGAACCAAGCTAACTGACCAGAGGGCAATTTCAGTATTCTCTCTGCTTGCACTAAGGCAGGATTTCCTTGCTTTGCCCTGCTTGGATCTGGGTCACAGTCTTATGTGGTGGTCCTGGGGTGAGGAGTGCTGGCATGGCAGACCTTGTTGAGGCTGTGGAGAGGCAGTCCTCCTCACAGTTCTGAGGTGCATGCCTTGAAAAAGTTCTGACACCTGTGCAAAACCCCAGAAATTTGAGACACAGCACTCTCTAATCTGGAAGCAGAGCTCTGTCATGGCAAAGAGAAAGAGCTCAAAAGTAAAGCATTTGCCTGGCAGAATGAGCACAGGAAGAGAAATCAGACTATAGAATCTTTTTTTTTTTTGGTGACAAAGAAGATCAAAATATAGAACCAGAAGAAGACAACAAAGTCAAAACTCCTGCATCATAAGGCTCCAAGAAAATATGAGTTGCTTGCAGGCCATGGAAGAGGTCAAGAAGAATTTTGAAAATCAAGTAAGAAGAAACGATACAATTTTAGTCTCAAGATCTCTCTAAAGAACTTTAGAATTGATTTGAGACATGGTTGACACTGGCATAGGCCTGCCTGCATCAAAGAAGGTGCTATACTCTAGGAGAAAAGCAGAATTATATTAGCTCAAAAGTAACATGAGATGCACAAATTTATAGACCTCTCTACTCCAAATGTTCATATGGACTATTTATGCCTGATCTGTGGTAGAGCCTTTCAAGTTCATATTAGTCTGATTAGGCACAGTTAGACACACTGCCTCTTTAAGAATAAAGGACAATGGGGCAGCTAGGTGGCACAGTGAGTAGAGCACTGGCCCTAAAATCAGGAGGATCTGAGTTAAATCTGGCCTGAGACTCTTAACACTTACTAGCCGTGTGAACTTGGGCAAGTAACTTAACCACCATTTCCCTGCCTTCTCCTCTCAAAAAAAAAAATAAAAAAGAATGACAGATAACTATCCTTCATTTAAAGGTAGCAGAGTAGATGGGCAGCCGTAGTGATTAAATTACATGGCATAGGAGGCAGAGTCAAGACAGTGGATTAGGAACAGGGTTTCTGCAGGACTCCTGCCTCCACCTCCTCAAATTCATGTAAAAGTTGACTGAACAAACTTTGGAGCTACAGAACTCACAAAATAAAACAGAAAAGCTAACCTACCACAGAGGACAGCCTGGCAGGCCGACAGGAAGTGTCAAGCAGAGTGCTCTGGGAGCCAAGCCCAGACCACTTGATCAAGAGGCTTTGGCTTCAGAGCGGGCCTGACCAGCCACAGGCTGGAGGGCCTTCAGATCACCAGCGGCTGTGGTGGTTTCCAGAATTATCAACACATAGATGCCAAGGACAAAGTGAGAGGTCAGGGCAGTGTGAACTTTGGGATCCAGTAGTGTGGAAGTGTGGTTGTCCTATGCCACTGGGGCAAGAATCTCCTGAGGCACAGCAGCTGTGCAGCCACAGCCAAGTGGCTGTTTTAACTCTTAGCCTGCAGATTGTAGGGGAACTAACAACCAGTCTGAGGGGTAATTCCTCTTGCTCTAACCTGCTTGGATGTGTATTGCAGTCTAGGGTGGAGATCCTGGGGAGTGGGACCAGTTAGCCAGAGTGTGTGGACGCTTCAGAGAGGGCAACCAACTAATACCTTTGGCAGCTGAGAAAATTCTAGCGATTGGAACAAAGCTTCCCTGTATGGTAGCAGAGTCCTACTGTGGCAAAAAGCTCAACATGAGCAAAAGAGGGAAGTGAAGAGAGCAGAGAAATCCAACTTTACACTCCTGTTTTGGGGACAAAAAGAATCAAAGCATGGAACAGGAAGAAGACAGTGAAGTCAAAACTATTGCACCAAAAGCTTCCAAGAAAAATATGAGCTGGCCCAATGCAAGAAAATTATGAAATGAGAGTCAACAACCTAACTGAAGAAAATAATGTCTTAAAAAATAGACTAACTCAAATGGCAAAAGAGGCTCAAACAGGCAAGGAGGAGAAGAGTGCCTTAAAAGGCTGAATTTGCCAGTTGGAAAAAGAATCTCAAAAGCTCACTGAAGAGAATCATTCTTTCAGAACTAGATTGGAGCAAATGGAAGCTAGTGTCTTTATGAGAAATCAAGATGCTATTAAACCGATCCAAAAAAAAAAATGAAAAAAAAGGAAGGCAATGTGAAATATCTCTCTGGGGAAATCACTGAGCTGGAAAATAGATCCAGGAGAGATAATTTAAAAATTATTGGACTACCTGGAAGCCATGATCAAAGAAAGAACCTAGAAATCATCCTTCAAGAAATTCTCAAGGAAAATTGTCCTGATGTTTTAGACCCAGAGGGCGAAATAGAGGTTGAAAGAATCCACCAATCACCTCCTGAAAAAAAGTCCCCAAAAGAAATCTCCTAGGAATATTATAGCCAGTTTCCAGAATTCCCAGATCAAGAAGAAAATATAATCAGCCAAGAAGAAATGCTTTGAATATTGTGGAAACACAATCAGGATAACACAGGATCTCACAGCTTCTACAATGAGGGACTGAAGGGTTTGCATTATGATATTCTGGAGGTCAATGGGTCTGGGATTAAAACCAAGATTCACCTATGCAGCAAAACTGAGTATCGTGTTTCAAAGGAAAATATGGCCATTCCGTGGAATAGAGGACTTTCAAGCATTCTTGATGAAAAAACCAGAGTTGAATAGAAAATTTGACATTCAGATATAAGAAGCAAGAGAAGCATGAGAAAGGAAACAGGGAAAAGAGATCATAAAGAACTTTTCAATGTTGAACTATTTACATCCCTACATGGAGTAACGATAATTGTAACTTATGAAACATTTCTCCATATGAGAAGAGTTGAAGGGAATAGAAATGTTTGTGTGTGTGTGTGTGTGTGTGTGTGTGTGTGTGTGTGTGTGCATGGGTGTATACACCCATACCCACATACGTATTACATATACACATACATATACATATATACTTACATATATGTCTATACAGGAGGGTATATGGGCATATGAATACATATGTGAAGGTGAGTGTATATATGTGTACAGGTATACATAGATAGATGGCACAGGACCAATTTAATAGGAAGGGATGATACTTAAACAGTGAAATTAAGAGGTAAAAGAGGAATATAATGAGAGGAGATGGGGAGAGACAGAATGGGGTAAACCGTCTCATATAGAAGAAGCAAGGGAACATGGTAACAATGGAGGGGAAGAACAGGAAGGCAAAAGGGAATGGGTCAAGCTTATTCTCATTGAATTTGGCTTAGGGAGGAAATGATATATACATTAAATAGGGTATGTCACCCTACAGCAGAGTAGGAGGGAAGGGAATGAGAGGGGGGTGATGGAAGGGAGGGCAGGCTGGGGGGAGGGATATTGGAAGCATCCACTTTTGAAAAAAAAGACAGGATCAAAGTAGAGAATAGAACAAGTGGGAAGTGGGATAGGAGGTAGGGGAAATATAGTCCATCTTTTACATTATATCCAGTATGGAAATGTTTTGCATAGCTATATATGTACAACCTATAATGGATTGCTTATCTTACCAGTAAGAGTAGGTGACAAGTGAGCAAATGAATGAATCTGGAATTCAATGTTATAAAATCAAATGTTTAACTATATATGATATTATTAATATTATTTTACATTTAACTGGGAAATAAGATATACAGGCACTGGGGCAAAGAGATCCACTGTGCCCTACTGGAAATTCAGGGTGGGGGGTTATGGGAGAAGATATGGGAGAGAACAGATTGGAGCATAGTATATCTTGTGGGATTGCTCTTTCAGGGTGGTGGGTAGGGGAAAAACGGGGAGAAAATTTGTAACTCAAAATCTTACAGAAATAAATGATGAATAACTAGAAGTTAATGAAGCATTTCACAAAAAAAATTACATGGTATCTCAAAGAGAAAATTTAAGAACTAGGAGAAATCATGATAGAAAGCATGTAGACAATAATCAATGGAGAAGAAATAGAAGCAGTGAAGGAATGCTTCAGACCAACTGACTAGACAGAAACAAATAATAAGTTCTGGAAAAAGATAAAAAAATCACAATGGTCTATTATAATATTGATGAAGAATTTCAGTTTCCCAGGCATCTATTGAAGTCATTTTTTTCTGTTAAAAATACAACAGTTTATGCATTCTTGAATTTGCTAGGTAACTTCATTCATCAAAAATTGAAAGCAACAAGAAGCTGACTTTAACTTAATCTTGTATAAGGGAAAACTGGTGTCAAAATAGGAAGAGAAGTAACTTTGGGGGAAAAGTGAAGAGACTATCTTAGAGTAATAATTCTAATGACAAGTAAAAGGGGCACATGAACAAACTAGTATTAAATCATAGAAAATCCACTGACTAACTTAATTTGAAAAAAATCTTTGGACAATGAAGTGAGAACACTGAGAATGGTTTTTTAAAGAGCAGTTTGACCTAGTAGGAATAATAAATGGAATTTTAAAACTGAGAATGAATTAAGGCTCATTGAGCCACATTCTGTAAAATGATGAGAACAAGAAATATGATTTTATGAACTATGTTGTGGGAAAGATAAAGGTAAAAACAATGTAAGAACCACTTATTGATAGAGGCACATGTACTGCTTGGGAAGATGATAGTCCTACTTATAGTGAGTGGCTAAAACCAAAAGAGGACATTTTAGAATTGGATTGATGTGTCAGGAAACCATTTCACTGATTTTGAAGAGAATAATTCAGACTGGATTTATTTGGAGGTGGTAACCATGGATATTCCAAGAATCCCCCATAGGTTGTAATAGTTCAAGGAGTACAAGTCTTGTTCTGACTAAATTTCAGGTTAATGCACTTTCCCTGAACCTAGATAACTAAAGTGAGACTTCAATTGTTATTTTAAGATTTTACTGTCATTGGTAGAACCTTGAATAGAGAAATCTCAAAAGAAGGCCTCAAACAGAGCTTTTCATCTATTTCTCTATCAATCCAGGGACTTATGTAGAAGAAAAATAACTTGTTCATCAATGCACTTATGCATGTAAGAGGCAGTTTATCAATTCCTGCCAATTTTCTTTAAATTGATCTTTCATGGGGGACAATACACTTTGGAGTTTCAAGGGATATCACTGGCTATCTAAGCCAATTCACAATCCACAGAAAGACTCACCATAACATGTCAAACAATTGGTTATCAAGTCTTTGCCTGAAGACTTCCAATGAAGAAAAAGCCACTATGTTTAAAGGCATACTCCAAAAAGAATAGCCAATAAAATCTCTATTTGATTTTATGATAAGGTAGAAGAAAAAGAAAGGTTAAAATCCATTTTGGAATTGATTCTTGCTAAATAAAAGTGAATTGTTTTCTGTAGTGGAAGGGATGAAGACTAAGAGAAAGTTATTAGTCTCCTCAAAATTTATAATAAACAGGAAATCCAGACATAGACAACATGAGAGCTGGAAAAAGAAAATGCATACTAAAATTCTAGAGATAGAGTAAAGCTAAAAGCAATGGGGCATTTAAAAAAAATCATTATGAATAAACCAAATAGAAATAATTCAGATAAATGGGGGATGAATAAACAGAAACTTGCTGAAACAACACATATATTAAACTATAGATTTTAAACTGGAATATATAAATTAAAGAAGATGAATAATGTCAAGTAAAATAGAGATTTTAAGTTTCTTGAAGGCAAAGACTGTCTTTTGCCTCTTTTAGTATCCAAAAAGACACTTGGCAGAGTCCTTGGAACATAAAATTGAAGACCCTTGATGTTTTCATGTCAACTTGGAAATTTCCACCTGAATTTTGCAAAGCTGAATTTGGACATTTGCCATTTTATCATTTTTATCTACCTTGAAGATAACATAGATGTAATATTTATTACATTTCCATGTGTCGCATGAATAAGGATAAATAACACATTGGATAACAGAATCAAGACCCAGAAAGCTCTTGACATGTTAAATATTTTGCTAACTCTAATAAGAAAAAAATATAATAAGAATATAAGTACAATCTTACATATCAGTTTCACAAGTACAAGATAGAAAATACATGATTAGGTAGCAGTTTATTTGAGAAGAGATGTTGAATTTCAGAGGACTTCAAATTCAGTATGTGTCAGATGTGTTGTGTGAATCCAAAAAGTTAATTCAATCTCTTATGGCATTAAGAGATATATAGTTTCCAGAAATAGGGAGGTGATCTTTTTATCCAATAGATTACCACATTCAGTTGAAACACCATAATTTAAGAAGGGAATAGGTAAAGTAGAGAGTATATAGGAAGGTATTCATAATAGTCTCAGATCTGTACTATACAAAATTTGTTGAAGGAACTAGAGATGTTTACCCTTGACAAGAAAAGATGCAGGCAGCACATGATAGCTGTTTTCAGGAATTTAAAGGCTGTCATATAGATAAAGAACAGATTTATTCAGTTTGGAATCAAGGAATAGAATTAGTAACAAGGAGTAGAAATTTCAAATTTCAGGATCCAAGTTTCAAGTTTCAGGCTGGACACAAAGTAGGATTTCTTGGTAGTTCTACCTATATATAAAATGGCTCACCATGGATGGTAATGTGTTTTCTATTATGGAGAAGATGGGTAATTCTGAGATTTGATGATTAAAAATAATAGAAATTGTAAGGAAAGTGATAATATAAGCAAAAAAAAAAGGAAATAGGTATCCAAAAATCAAATAGGATCCATCAGATGGTGGTATGTTCCTCATTATTAGAAATCTACAAGTAGAAACCGAATATGTTTTATTTGACCTTCACATTTAGGTAGAAATTGACAAATATGACCTCTCAGGTCCCTTCCAATGCTGTTACTCTCTAAATATGTGTTGTGTGAGGAATGAGTAGATCAGTTTGGCAGTAATGTAATGAAAGCATGTGAATAATGGCATACAACCATTAAAAAAATATACTCTGAGTTTTCCTGGTTGTAATGATAGATTTGTGCTTCTTTACCTTGCTTCTGAAAATGAACACACATTTGCAAGATGTACAGTCTATGGCTAAGGAGCAGAGCAAAGTTAATTGGTCCATATGGGGATTGAACCCTAAACCTTGACCTCATTAGCACCACACTCTAAGCAATTAAGCTGCCCAGCTAATACTATTCCAAAGTAAAATTATTTCTGCTCACCTTCTTAGCCTTTATTAGAAATTCGGACCAGCAAAAAATCTCTAAGATATTTTCCCTCACAATATACTGCTCACAAAAGTTAACTTTATTTTCATCTCCTACCATGAATATATTTTCCTAAGATTATATATATATATATATATATAGTTATATATAGGCATTTCTATGTATTACATATATGTACATATTTCAGTTGAATTCAACATTTTCAAAATTACATTTGGATTTTGAATATTAGAATATGTCACATACCTGTTAAAACACATGAATGGCAATATCATGAAAAGTGGTATTTGAGTTTTTCTAATAAAAATAATACCTATTTTCCCACTTTAAACCTACTAGGATATATAAAATAGCCTTCTGATTATTGTTGGAGTTACAGTGCTAAAGAAAGTAATATAAAATCCTCCCCCCAAAAAAATTTGTTATTTTGGGGTGTTTTGAACAGCTGAAATAATTGGATAAAATTTAAAAGAGGAAATTGTCATAATCGAAAGGACAATTGATCAAATCCTTCTATCCATTTTTTCCCTACATTGAGCAGCAACTGCTCTCTAAATGAATGATGATATCATAAAATGACTACCACACTAGAGACAAAATTTTGGCCGCACAAAAATCCTTAATATTATAATGAGGTATTGTAATGGTAATAGGTATCTGAAGATCTTCCCTGTCCCTTAGTAGGCCTAGGTGAATTTGAGGACTTTTCCTAATTTGAAAATATACTCTGCCTCCAAATAAGCTACATGTGATCACATACAGCCTGTGGCAGGAAGCTTATTTTTCAGGAAGACACAACTTTTGTTGCTTTGTAGTCAAGTAGGTAACCAGGGTTATAATGTTCTCTGACCCTGGAGAAGGTTACATATACCTGTGAGGTGCGGTTTTGCTTTGTAGTTCGCTTATGGGAAGAGTTGTGTGATTTGGCCAAATGGAGACTCTGCGCAGCTGTTGAGCCCCTTCTTCCCCTCAATTTTGAAAATTCAGATGTTGTTGCTTCTCTTTCTGGTGACTAACAGTATGTAGATGATAGTCAGATATCTAGAAGCCCTGTCTGCTGGTCTTCGGAGCTATTTTATTTTCTCTGTCTGTATTGTTGTCTGCTTATAAATTCTGTTTAAATTCTCTGAAGTTCAGGGTGCTGATTTTTTCCCCTGAACTAGGTAAATGATATATGTTTGATTAAAGTAAGATTATTAACCCCTTTTTAGTTGCTTTCCTTTAGAAAAGCAGATAAAAAAAACCTTTGCTAGCAGACATCCTGGATATAGTAGGATGCTTGCAGCTTCATGTATTTATTGAGTAATCTTCTTACATTCAGGAGAGGCCTCAGAAGTATTCACAGTAGGAAATTAAACATAAAGGTAACTATTGTGATAATTATTTAATGAGAGAAAATATCTCAGGAGTCCTTTGCCCATATCAGATAACTCAGCTGCATAAGGGTCACCAAGTCTCAGTTTGTGGAAGGTATCAGCTCCACAAATGAGTAGTGAGGTTTATAGCATCACCAAAATAAATCATGAGGTGGGCAAAATACCTTATAGAGTGGGGGGCAAAAGATGGCACACCATAATTATCTTCTTCTTCTTCAGAAAAAAAAACTCTTATATATACATATATATATATATATATGTGAACATATATATGTGGATGAGTGATAGTCCATCTTCCCAGTTCCAAAGTATATGAAAACTATGAATTGTCTAAATAAAATGGGGATTAGAATGCTTATTCTTCATATCTCCAATTGCGACATGGAAATTTGGTATCTGTAGTCCCTAAAACTAGGGTTTTACCAGATATTTTCTTTTACTTGGAACAAGATAAACATTATCTATGAATATATGTGTTCAATATCTATCTATCTATCTATCTATCTATCTATCTATCTAGCAGAGAGAGATCTTAGAAGTTTAGGATATAAAGCAAAACCAGCTGGGAAAGGGTCAGTAAGATCTCAAATACCCCAATGGAGTCCACATTATTTCTAAATAACTTGAAAGGGAAATGCCTTTGATATGTGTTCTTTGGTGAGAAGATAATAGGACCTTTACTTAAGGATTATGGAGCTGTCCTTTTTATATGTGAATGAAGAAAAGGGAAAGAAAGGGGAAACAAAAATGTATTAAGCATTTACTATGTACTGTTCCAAGCGGCTTACAAATATTATTTCACTTTATTCTCACAATAACCTTGGAATATAGTTTCTATTATGATCCCCATTTAGTAGAGGAAAAAAAAAAACTAAAGGAGAAAGAGGTTAAATGTCTTGCTCAGGATCACATAGCTAAGAAGGATCTGAGACCAGAATTAAACTCAGGTCTTCCTCACTCTATAGTTGAATAGAAGAAAGCAAGAACATTTATTAAAATCTATGTGAAAAGCCCTATGATAAGTGCTGGGGATATACATAAAAAAACTAAGATAACTTCTGCTCTCAAATAGTGTCCATTCTTAACAGTGGAAGAACAGATGGTATAAATAAGTTTTCAAAAAAACCCAACAAACTATTTGCAACATTAAAAATAATTCTATCTCATATGGGAATCTGTGTGTATAACATGCATATATGTATGTATATATGTATGTATAGATACATATATATACAGATATAGATATATAATACATATACACATTCATAAATACACCTACACTGATAGATTAGATAGATAGACAGACAGACAGATAGATAGATATTAACAACTACAAACCTGACATTATGACATCTAAAATGGCAGTAATTTTCCAACCTTCTGGGAAATCATTATGTACAGGTGACTTTGGGAGTCATTGTATTTGTGAGAAAGGTATGAAATGAACCACCTGTGGGTGGTACTGAAGAGTAGGGAAATAAATATTGGATTTTAGGAATACTCAAAATTGGTTCAAGGAGCAAAGCTTTGTCAGCTCTATGGAAGGAAGTTTGCAGTGTTACATTAGTCGAGATGAAATATATAGCAGCAGTGGATGTCAACACTGTAGGATCAAATTGTCCCATTTCCCAAACCCAAAGGTCTATGTTTCCCATCATGGAATGGTACTTCTGCCCTTTATTTCTGGTAGTGAAAAAGAACTATAGTACAGCCATTCCTTTTCAGAAACTCAACACACCGAAAAAGGTGCCATCTATTGCTTTTGTATGCATTTTGGTAGACCTGAAAGCTGCCTGGGGATAGAATGCAGGTATCATCTTTCTATGTCCCAGTTCCATCCATCTGCATCATTGTTATTTGGTAACATTTGAATTAACGGCATAATGTGCTTTTGTGCTCACTGTCAGAGAGAGTATGAGTATAGCAACCTTATGGTTCTTCCTTAGGAATGGCTTCAACTTTTGCTATAGTGACTAACTAACAATTAAGAGAGATTGCATTTCTTGGCAGCACTGTTCTTACTTGAATTGAGCCATAGAGGTAATTTTTGCTTTGCAAAGTCAGTTGGGTATATTAACCCATGAATCCCTTCACTATTATTAAAATTTTCATGTAGTGTTAAGAAGTATGAATGGAATATTAAGATGGAGCATGGGGAGCAGTCGCCCACTGAGGAAGGAGCAAGGTCAGTAGGGAGAAGGGTACTCAGAGCCATTTCTTCCTCCTCCATTGCAGGCTCTTCTGTGGTCATTGTGGAGCCCTCGACAGCCCCGTCTAGAGACAGAGCTTAGGCAGGTTCTCTACCTGCTTGGTTTGTAGGAGCCATTATGAGGAGGGTCTGGGGAAGAACCTGCTATTTTCAGTAGAAAACAAATGGCAATTGTAGGCAATGATGACTGTATTCTTTGGATCTGGATTTGCTGCACCTTTCCTCATAGTAAGACATCAACTACTTAAGAAATAAGATTCACCTATATAGGAATCAGGCTTGAAGAAAAACAACCACTTACAAAAGCAGTTTTGAAGAATGGAGTAATAAGCAAACTATTTACCATAGTATATGTCTTTGTCAATAAACCTATTAAATGAAAAAAAAAAGATGGATCATGGGCTGGTGTGTGATCTAAGGATAGTTAGATATATGCAACTAGAGAGAGAGAGAGAGAGAGAGAGAGAGAGAGAGAGAGAGAGAGAGAAAGAGAGAGAGAGAGAATGTTTTAAAATCTGGAGAGTTGTTCAGTGGTGTTCAGGGTTAGGGCTTGAATAAACATAATGACAACAATATTATTTTATATGGGATGCTTGGATTATGGAATATTCTCAGATAAGACAGACAATAAATACAGAGTCAACTATGTAGTGATTGAGACTCTCCCACTTTCTCTTCTTTAACTCCCTCAAATATTACACACTTCAAATATTCCAAATGATAGACTTAGAAATTGAGACAGAACACTAACAAAGCAAAGATAGATAGATAGACAGACAGACAAACAAATGGATGAATTAATGAATAAAACAAATATACAAAACATCTAGTGAAGCTCCATCAAAACACATTAGATATGACATGATTCTAGAAAGGCATTTTGTGCTTCTTTATTTAAGGAACTTCTCTGGGGTTGAAGGCATTGCATATCACAGATAGTTAGTATGATTCTCTGATACCTCATGTATAGAAATGAAACAAAAGTTAAGTTTTATAAGAATTATAGCACTTTTAATTTCCATGAAAGAGGAGGAAGAAGAGCAATAACAACAGTTAAAAAAGTATAACACACAGTTCCTGCTATGCAAAACCTTATGTATTGGGGCGGCTAGGTGGTGCAGTGAGTAGAGCGCCAGCCCTGTAGTCAGAAGGACCTGCGTTCGGATCCCGCCTCATACACTTAACCCACACAAACAAAAACCTAGCCGTGTAACCTTGGGCAAATTACTTAACCCCAATTGCCCTCCAAAAAATCAAAAACAAAAAACAAAAAACTTATGTATTAATGAACTATTTTTATAGTACATTTTACAAAGCACTTTGCATATTAATTCTCATTTAATTTTCACCATAAGATAAGCATTATAGGTATCATTATATATCATTTTTATTGACAAATTAACTGAATCTTCTAGTGTTGCCCGTAGTGCTGGGGAACTTAGCTGCTTTAGTGGTCACATAGTGAATGTCACAGACAGAATTTAAACTCTCGCTTCTTCTGTTCCAAAGACCAGCAGTCTCCACTATGTAGTGTTGCCTTTCTACTTAAAGTGATATGTCCCAAATACATAATAACTAAAGAACAATGAAAGCCAATATGTGGTTGTTTATTAAATTGTGCTTTTTAGAACAATATATATTTCCTAGAAGGATTCAGAAAAAGAAAATAGGCAATTAGTGATAAAATAGCAGGTGGCATTTGATGTGGACTTGGAAGAATATATGAGATTTACATTGATGTCATGTAAGGAGGAATGTATTCTAGAGAAGGCAGAGAATCTTTGCAAAGAAACAGAATTTGGAATACATATGTTAAAGGGGGTACATTAAGGGGACTAGACCATTGTTTAGAAATAGGTAGAAACAATGTTACTTGGACAAAGTATGTCCTGAAGCTATAGGGCTTTAAATGTCTTATCTGAGAAATTTGAATAGTAGGCAATAGGTATTCATTTTCAATTTTTAAGACAATGAAGGATATAATGGAAATGGAATGGGGGCTTTTTAGTAAGGTTAATCTCTTGTGCAGCATAAGCTATAAGGATCCAATTTATACCTTTGAGCAGAAACTTCATGTGACCAATACATGTTTTTGCTTCTGTTTCTCTAGAATATGATCTTTTATAAAATAAAAAAAAAATCATGCAATTACACACTCAAATGGAAGTGGTCACTAACTTGATTTTTTTTAAAGATGGTTTTATTTGGCTAATCTGTTTAGAGAGGAGAAAACTGACTATTTTTGTTTTTCCCCTGGAGCACATTTAACATAATGGAAATGATTCCTATAATTTGCAAAATGAGTAAAGGCTGTGTTTATTTCTGTTCTATAGTATACAAACACAGTGTCAATTAATTTGAACAGAAATTTCTAGCCCTTCAGACCTCTTTTCTGCTTGATTATATTGCTGGATTTTGTTGCCTGGCATTTTAGCAATTTCATGTATAAGTTAATTGGTTTATTCATAGAGTTACTTCAATCTTTCCAACCATGTTGATATTTAGGGGGGGAGATTGTATTTGTAGGAAATAAAAAGAAAATTAAAGTTAGTGCTTGTTAATCATGTGTCAGATAGTGCAACAAGGATACCATGTAATGTGTTCAGGCAAGACACCCAGTGTCCTTAAAGGAGATAATTAAAATGTAAATCACTGGGCCAGAAGGAAGGGAGGGAACATTGGTCAGTGAGGGCTAACAAGGGTCTGCCTCAGAATTGATGTAAAAAGAGGAATTATCTTGTAAAATACTCTTATTTTCAGCAAGGAACACAGGCCCTTTTGGAAGATTAATATAGAATCTGAGACCTGTATGCACATTTGATCAAAACAAACAATTCAAATGTAGATATTGAATTAGAGGAGATACATATTTAAGGTGATGCATAGCTAGAAGTTATCATTGCTTTATGTGAAGAAGAAAATGCATCATTAAGCATGCATTATCCATTAAACAATGTAGCAACATGGAATGGGAAAACAAAAATATTTCCCTTTATATATACCTTGGTAGAAAGTGGAAGCAGGTTATATTTCTTAATTTTCATTAAAATCCTGAACCAAAGTCTTGCTTAATTAATGATTGCATAGGAAATTTAAAGTATTCCAAAAATATCTAGTGAAACAATCACTAAAAATGCCAATTTAACTATTTTTTTCAAAAGCATCTAAATACAACTATCTTCTTGTTTTAAGGATTGAATAGATGCCAACTATTGATCATAAAGTAAATTTCAATGAAAAAAATCATATTTTCCTCTTGATTTCCATTATGAACAAAATCATTGCATAATAAACTGAATAGATAATAGAGAGGGAGATGTATATGATAAAAATCAAACAATCTTCTTCTGCCTTTAGCTAGGTGCATGACCTTGGGCAAATAATTTAAATTCTTTGAGTCCTTAGTTTTGTCATCTGTAAAGTGAGTAGCTTACATTTGCTAATCTCTCATGACTTTTCCGGATGCAGTTATATTATTAGAATATAGTTCCAGTTCCAAGTTGCATTATGTTATGTAATATAACTGTTATATACTAATTTGGGGCCAGGGCCTATGATTTCATAAATGTAAAGAATGCCTAATGAGGAAAACTCCCTCTACTAATGCAAGACTATTATATATCTTTTTAGGGAGTAATCAGAGGTATTAAGAGTTTAGGTGACTTGCCCAGGGTCATATGGTCAGTGTGAATCAAAAGTGGGACTTATATATAGATCTTCCAAAATCCAAGGTGAATTTATTGGCTATGATCTCAAACTGCTTCTTATTCTCAGTGCCCAGAAGTAGGGTTAGACCTATTAGGAAGATTGGTTAGATTATGACTCAGGTTCTAGAGAGAAGTGCTTGTTTTTTTCTCTTGCCTGAATCAACAGAATTCATGGTTCTGACAGTCCAAGTTATTCTGTAATATCACACATAAATGTATTTTCTCAAAATTAAATGGGGTGTTGAATTATCATAAGCCCATTTTGCCAGTACAGTTGACTACTACAAAAATACCACCAAAATTTATGATTTATCAAGCCAGAATACCCTCCAATGAGCTTCCTTCTCTCAGAGATTTGACCTCTCTCTTTTCATTCTGGTTTGATTACCCATTTCTTTAAGTTATTGTCCTGGTTGTAGTGGTTTCTCATTATCTATGTATCTATCTTAGCCCTAAACTAGATCCTCCCCCCCAATAAAAAAGAAATTGGTTCCATAAAAAACACATGCGTGCACACACACACACACACACATACACACACACACACACACACAATTTCCCTTCTATACAAGTTATCAAATTATTGACATTTTTAGGAATGTAGTAATTTCTTCCACTGGCAGACATTTTAATCTAAACTTGTCTTCTTCTACTAAATCAGAAGACTCATGATCTGAACCTTTGCTTCCCTTTCTATACACACATAAGATTGCTCACATTATCACCTTAGCTTCTGCAACATACTACACAGAGATTATTTAAATACTGGTATAAATGAGGCGGCTGCTCTAAAGGCTTATTTGGTCTCACTGTTGATCAAGGATAACTTGTTGTGGAAAAAAATGTAATCAGAAAGTCAGAGCAAGTTTCTCTAGACTGAATATATCACCCAAGTCTGGGAACATGCCCAAACCTTTCTCACAAAAGTGAAGGAAAACATCTGTGGTTTAACACCACATGGACAAGATTGAATTTATATCAAGTCACCTTCATACATGATTATTGGCCTAGAGTACTTCTTTAAATAAAATTGCCTTCCCTTTCCGTTTCACCTCCCATCAAAGTATAGGTTCCTCAGCTCTAACAGAAGTTCAGATTTCTGTAAAGCAAACTTCCATAACTCACCAATGAATCCTTGGGATTTGGAAGATTCTCCAATGTTTAATCTCTAGTCTAATCATGGCTACTTCTATTTTGCTTTTAAAAAATTCCAATGTGAAAAAGGCCCAGTGAATATGCCCCATTTTTCAGAATTTTTTGGTGGCAATATGATGTACTGTAAGAACAGAAAAAGACATATTTTTCTACCATAGCTACAATAAATTTGTTTATTTGACTATAATTTTATGACAATAGACAGTTTTTATTGGAGAGGAGAAGAGGTTGGAAAGAGAGGAGAAGGAGCTATAGTGACACAAATAAGGGGGTGGAGTTGTAAGAGCAGCAAGAAAATATTTTTAAAAGATAAGCAAGGGAGAGGTTAAGAAAGGAACCCACAAGCAAGGCGATGTTAGTTAACTTTCACCTTCAAGAAGGTTGACATGAACAAAACCTTCATGAGAATGCTCTAATTTCCAGAATTGCTTGGTGATAATATAATGGACTGTAGGTAAAAAATGAGATATATATTAAAAGGGAAGAAGATTAAATAGGTAGAGAAATAGAGATATATGTATATGTTTAAATATAGCCATATAGATATATATAGAAATACATAACTATCCATATATACACACTTATTCACACACACACACACACACATATATATATATGTGTGTGTACACACATGCATATATACACACATATACACAGGTGTGCACATATATTTATGTATATACATATATATGATTCCCAATTTTGTATGATATTCAATTTTTGACCTCTGTATATGGAAATGCTCTTGTTTGCTGTTTTCTAGTTTATATAATTTTAAATGTAAACATTGATACAATCACTTTACTTTATAGGGACTGTTCTTTACAAATATGAATCCATTTGTTTAGTCAATGACTAATAATGCTCACAATTTTATGGTAGATAGTGTCAGTGTTTTGGGTTTTTTTTTTTGCTTTTTTTTTTGGAGGGCAATTGGGGTTAAGTGACTTGCCCAAGATCACACAGATAGTTTTTGTGTTGTGTTTGAGGCTGGATTTGTACTCAGGTCTCCTGACTTCAGGGCCGGTGCTCTATTCATTGTGCCACTTAGCTGCCCTAATAGTGTGAATGTTAAAACAAAAAAAAAAAAAAGCACCTGCCCTTGAGATTACAATGTAATGAAAAAAAATGTAACATATATAACTATAATACAATGTAGTATAATTGTCATATGTAGAGTATTGGAGGAAGTATCATGTTTGTTTTGGATAACTGATGAAGGTTTGCTTCATGGATTTTCATAGGCAGAGAAAGAATGGAAGAAATTTCAGAAGGGAGAGGGAAAGGAATAAGCAAAAGGGCATGGGAGTAGAAAAACACAAAAGTTTTTAAGGGAACATTATTTATACTGCTTTGATTGTATAGTTAAAAGGCCCTTTGGGTTGGGGAATATTCTTTTTTTTTTTTTAGGCCTATAATATTTATTTATTTATTTATTTTTTATTTTCAAATTTCCTTTACTTCCCTCCCCCCTCCCCACATGACAGCATATAGTCCAGTATATGATCTGCAAATGCATTCATATTAGACATTATTCCAATTACAAAGGTGTATTGTACTAGGTGGGATGAAAGATGGTAAGGAAGAAATAAAGCCAAACAATGAAAAGTACAAGATCATTTAGTTTGCTTCCATCAGGATTCAGGTTCAGTTCTTTCTAGTTATATCTCTGGATGGGCCATTTCTCACTTTCTTGAGTCTTTTGGGATTAATTTATATCACTGCATTGCTGAAAAGAGTCCAGTCTGTCATAGTTGGTCATCACAGATATGGTATATCTGTGATTGTATACAGATTTCTTCTGATTCTACTCTTCTCGCTCAGCATCAGTTTGTATAAGTCTCTCCAGGTAATTATGAAATCCGTCACCTCTTCATTTCTTATAGCACAATAATATTCCATTACATTCATATACCACAACTTGTTTAGCCATTCCCCAATTGATGGGCACCCCTTCAGTTTCCAATTCTTTGCAACCACAAAAAGGGCTGCTAAAAATATTTTTGTACATATGGGTCTTCCTCCCACTTCTATGATCTCTTTGGGATATAACCCTAGAAGTGGTATTGTTGGGTCAAAGGGTATGAAATTATTTATAATCCTTTGGGCATAATTCCAGATTGCTCTCCAGAATGGTTGGATAAGTTCACAACTCCACCAGCAATGTATTAGTGTTCCCATTTGTCCACATCCTCTCCAGCATTTGTCACTTTCTTGTTTTGTCATATTAGCCAATCTGACTGGAGGGATGTGGTATCTCAGAGTTGTTTTGATTTGCATTTCTCTAATTAATAGTGATTTAGAGCATTTCTTCATATGTTTATAGATATCTTTGATTTCTTTCTCTGAAAATTTCCTGTTCATATCCTTTGACCACTTATCAACTGGGGAATGACTTGTATTCATATAGATTTGGCTCAATTCTCTATAAATTTTAGAGATGAGGCCTTTATCAGAGACACAAGTTGTAAAAATTCTTTCCCAATTTCCCACCTCCCTCTTGATCTTGGTTACATTGGCTTTGTTTGTACAGAATCTTTTCAATTTAATGTAATCAAAATTATCCATTTTGCATTTTATAATGCTCTCTAATTCTTGTTTGGTCCTAAAGTCTTTCCCTCTCCACAGATCTGTCAGGTAAACTATTCCTTGCTTTCCCAAATTGCTTACAGTATCATCCTTTACACCTAGATCATGCACCCATTTGGACTTGATTTTGGTATATGGTGTTAGATAATGATCTATGCCCAGTTTCTGCCATACTGTATTCCAGTTTTCCCAGCAGTTTTTGTCAAATAGTGCATTCTTATCCCCAAAACGGGGGTCTTTGGGCTTATCGAACAATAGATTGCTATATTCATTAACTGCTGGGTCTCCTGCACCTAATCTATTCCATTGATCCACTACTCTACACCTCTGCCAGTACCAAGCAGTTTTGATGACTGCTACTGTATAATACAGATTAAGATCTGGCATAGCTAGTCCACCTTCCCTAGCGTTTCTTTTCATTAATTCCCTTGATATTCTAGACCGTTTGTTTTTCCAAATAAATTTTGTTATTATTTTGTCTAACTCTAGAAAGTAGTTTTTTGGTAAATTGATTGGTATGGCACTAAATATATAGTTTAGTTTGGGTAAAATTGTCATTTTTATTATATTAGCTCGACCCAGCCATGAGCAATTGATATTTTTCCAACTATTTAGATCTGCTTTTATTTGTGTCAGAAGTGTTTTGTAGTTGTGATCATATAGATTCTGGGTTTGTTTTGGCAAGTAGATTCCCAAATATTTTATAATATCTACAGTGACTTTAAATGGGATTTCTCTTTCTATCTCTTGCTGTTGAGTTTCATTAGAGATGTACAGGAATGCTGAGGATTTATGTGGGTTTATTTTATATCCTGCAACTTCGCCAAATTTATTTATTGTATCTAGTAGTTTTTTACTTGATTCTCTAGGATTCTCTAAGTATATCATCATATCATCTGCGAAGAGTGATAGCTTGGTCACTTCTTTACCTAATTTGATTCTTTTGGTTTCTTTTTCTTCTCTAATCACTACTGCTAGTGTTTCTAGTACCAGATTGAATAAGAGGGGTGACAGTGGACACCCTTGTTTCACTCCTGATCTTATTGGAAAGCCTTCTAGTTTATCCCCATTGCATATAATACTTGGTAATGGTTTTAAATAGATGCTTTCAACTATTTTGAGGAAGGCTCCATTTATTCCTATACTTTCTAGTGTTTTTAATAGGAATGGGTGTTGTACTTTGTCAAAAGCCTTTTCTGCATCTATTGAGATGATCATGTGGTTTCTGCTAGTTTTATTTTATTTTTTTATTTTTTTAAGCAATTGGGGTTAAGTAACTTGCTCAAGGTTACACGGCTAGTCATTATTTGTGTGTGGGTGCTCATTTTCTGAGGCCGGATTCGATCTCGGGTCATCCCAACTCCGAGGCCGGCGCTCTTACTCACTGCGCCACCTAGCCGCCCCTCTGCTAGTTTTATTGTTGATGTGCTCAATTATACTGATGGTTTTCCTAATATTAAACCATCCTTGCATTCCTGGAATGAATCCTACCTGATCAGAGTGTATTATTTTTGTGATGAGTTGTTGGAGTCTTTTGGCTAATATTTTATTTAGAATTTTTGCATCTAAATTCATGAGGGAAATTGGTCTATAATTTTCTTTCTCTGTTTTATCTCTTCCTGATTTAGGAATCAGTACCATATTTGTGTCATAGAAAGAGTTTGGTAGGACTCCTTCTTCACTAATTTTCCCAAATAGTTTGTAGAGTATTGGAATCAATTGTTCTTTAAATGTTTGACAGAATTCACTAGTAAACCCATCTGGCCCTGGAGATTTTTTCCTAGGGAGTTCTTTGATGGCTTATTTGATTTCTTTTTCTGAGATGGGGTTATTTAGGTAATTCACTTCCTCTTCAGTTAATCTGGGCAACTTGTGATTTTGTAAATATTCATCCATTTCACTAAGATTGTCATATTTATGTGCATACAATTGGGAAAAATAATTCCTCATTATTTTTTTGATTTCCTCTTCATTGGAGGTAGATTCAACCTTTTTATTTTTGATACTTATAATTTGGTTTTCTTCTTTCTTTTTTTGATCATATTGACTAAGGGTCTATCAATTTTGTTGATTTTTTTCATAAAACCAGCTCTTAGTTTTATTTATTAATTCAATGGTTTTCTTAATTTCAATTTTATTAATCTCACCTTTGGTTTTCAATATTTCTAATTTAGTACTTAATTGGGGATTTTCAATTTGTTCTTTTTCTAGCTTTTTCAATTGCATGTCCAATTCATTGACCTCGCTTCTCTCTGCTTTAATTAAGTATGCACTCAGGGATATAAAACTTCCCCTGAGAACTGCCTTTAGTGCATCCCACAAATTTTGGTATGTTGTTTCATTATTATCATTCTCTTGAATGAAATTATTGATTGTTTCTATAATTTCTTGTTTGACCCACCAAATTTTTAGGATTAAATTGTTTAATTTCCAATTAGTTTTTAGTCTATCTTTCCATGGCCCTTTATTGCATATAATTTTTATTGCATCATGATCTGAACATGATGCGCTTAATATTTCTGCCTTTCTGCACTGGATTGTCAGGTTTTTATGCCCTAGTACATGGTCTATTTTTGAGTATGTACCATGCACTGCTGAAAAGAAATAAATTCCTTTTTGTCTCCATTCAGTTTTCTCCAGAGATCCATCATATCTAATCTCTGTAAGATTCTATTCACCTCCTTAACTTCTTTCTTGTTTATTTTGAGGTTAGATTTATTGAGTTCAGAGAGGGGAAGATTAAGGTCCCCCACTAGTATTGTTTTGCTGTCTATTTCTTTCTCTAATTCCTTTAACTTCTCCTCTAGGAATTTAGATGCTATACTACTTGGTGCATGTATATTAAGTAGTGATATTGCTTCATTCTCGATGGTGCCATTTAGTAGGAGATAGTTTCCTTCCTTATCTCTTTTAATTAGATCTATTTTTGCTTTTGCTTTATCTGAGATAAGTATTGCTACCCCTGCTTTTTTTACTTTAGCTGAGGAATAATAAATTTTACTCCAACCTTTTACCTTTATCCTGTGGGTATCCCTTTGTTTCAAATGTGTTTCTTGTAGACAACATATTGTAGGATTATGGTTTTTAATCCATTCTGCTATCCGCCTCTGTTTTATGGGAGAGTTCATCCCATTCACATTCACAGTAATAATGACTATCTGTCTCTTCCCCTCCATCCTATTCCCTCCTCTGTTTATGTTTTTGTTTCTTCCTTCTCCCTTCCTCTCCTTGCAGTTTTCCCTTTTGACCACCCCCTCCCTCAGTGTTCCCACCCAGTGATCCCTCTTCTTAACCTACCCTCTCCCCTTATTACTGTTTCCCTCCCTTCTAATCCTCCCCTTTAGTCTCCTCTTTTTCACCCCCCCTCCCATTGCCCTTCTGCTTTCTATAGGACGAATTAAGTTTTTATACTTATTAGAGTGAATTACTCCCCGTTTGATTCCAAAGCAATGAGAGTAAATTTCAAACATTGCTCCTCTCCCTCCCTTCTTTTCCTCTATTTAATGAATTAATGTGTCTATTCACATTAACATCTTAAACTTCACTGATTTAAGTTGATCCCTCTTTGAACCAGAACCAGTGAGAATAGTGTTTAAATGATGTTCTTCTCCCTCTTTCTTTCCCGTCTTCTATAGTGTGTTTTAATGTCCCTTCAGATGGTATATTTTACCTTTTCCTAGCTCATCGTTTTCCTTTTTCCCATTATAGTACCTTTGATCCCCTTAATAGTTTTTTTTTTAGACATCAGGTTAGTGCATTCATACCCACACCCTCTATCTAAGTATAACCCTTTTGAAGGTCATGATAAAGATTTTGAATATTGACAGTTATCAGCTCCACATATAGGGATGTGAACATTTTGCTCTTGTTGCATCCCAAGTAATGAGCATGTGTTTGTGGGTGTGGGTGTGTGCACTTATGCATGTGTGAGTCTGTGTTTCTCTTGTTTACCTTTTTATGTCTTTCTTGAGTCTTGTAAGTAGAGATCAAATTTTCCATTGAGCTCTGGCTTTTTCATCAGGAACATCTGGAAGTCCCTTATTTCATTAAACAACCATCTCCTTGCCTGGAAGATTATGCTCAGTTTTGCCAGGTAGTTAATCCTTGGTTGCAGTCCTAGCTCTCTTGCCCTACGAAATATCAAATTCCAGTCCCTCCGCTCTTTTAATGTAGAAGCTGCTAGGTCCTTCGTGATCCTAACTGTAGTTCCTCGATATTTGAATTGTTTCTTTTTAGCTGCTTGTAGCATTTTTTCTTTAATCTTGTAGTTCTGGAATTTGGCTACTATATTTCTTGGAGTTTTCAGTTTGGGATCTCTCTCAGGAGGAGTCCGGTGAATTCTGTCGATAGTTATTTTATCTTCTGATTCCAGGACCTCAGGACAGTTTTCTTTGACAATCACTTGGAGGATGTTGTCTAGGCTGCTTTTGTCATCATGCTTTCTGGTAGACCAATAATTCTTAGGTTGTCTCTCCTGGATCTGTTCTCTAGGTTAGTTATTTTTCCAGTGAGATATTTTACATTTTCTTGCAATTTTTCGATCGTCTTGTTTTGTTTGATTGACTCTTGCTGCATCATAGAGTTCTGAGCTTCAATTTGATTGTTTCTAATTTTTATCTAATTACAGTCTTCAGTTATTTTTTGAAGTTCCTTTTTTAGGGAGGTATTTCCTCCAATTACTTCACTGAGACATTTTTCCAAGTTGATCACTACCTCCCTGATTTGGTCTTTAAAATTTTTCTTAAGCTCCTCCAGGAATGCTATTTGGGCTTGAGACCAGATCATGTTTCCTTCTGTGGTCTCAGGTGTGGGTAGAGAGTCTATATTGTCCTGTGTGTTTTGTTGTTCTTGCCCTGCGTAGTATGCTCGAATAGACTTTTTTGCCTTCCCCTTCTCCTTCTCGGCTTCTTTTTTTCCCATTGTGACTTCCTGTTTCTTAGTTTCTCAGGCTATGAGTTTAGGACCTGATCCTTGACTTTGAATACCTCTGGGTGGCTAGTTTATGGCTAAGTCAGGGAAGTCAATGAGGGATGTAGATGAGTAGATATGGGTGCCTCTGATCACTTCAGATTTCTTCCTCTATACCCCTGGGCTATAAGTAGGCTTTTGTTGGTAAGGAGAGGTGGGGCTTGTTGGGACCCCACCCTCTCTTCTCTTCAGACTCCTGGCTAACTCAGTTACACCCCTTCTTGGAGATTCTCAAGCCTGGGGCTATTTCCATTAATTTGGGATTTCAATCTGGGTGGGAGACTTATCTTTGGGTTTTCTGCTTCATGAAGGAGGGATGGGAGGATCGGAGCAGCTAGAATTTACTTTGCCATTCCAGCCCCTGTATCATACAGGCAGACAGTTTCTAAACTTCCAGGCTGGGGGCTGAATGCAGCTAGAGAAGCCACTCTTTCCACTGAGGGCCCAACTCTCCTACCTGGCTCCAGTGATCCTACCCGATGACCATGATTTGTCCTTGGTAAGTCTGTAGGCTGGGGCTTTTGCTATCTCTGGTGTAGTCTGCTTGTCTGCTCTTAGGTCTGGGCTGTGCAGACCCCATGCGCTCTGCGCTCGACCAGTCCGGACACACTGGGCAACCTCCTGGGCTGGACTCTGCCACACTTCGTCTTCCAGTGGGCTCCGTCACTCCGGTTTCCACTCAGATTCCGGGTTGGAGAATATTCTAAATGCTACACTTTTGTATTTTGGCCTCATTCCATAGGCTGATTATATTTCAATTTAGACTTATTGGAGTTTCCTATATTACAGGCTTTGTAATCATGATCAAGACACCAAGCCCAGTTCATAGGAAATACAAGTTAAAAAGCTATTTCTTTATACCTTTTCAAATGAAGATGGAAGAAGATTCCACATCCTTTTCCTTAGCTTCAAGATTTAATAGTTTAGGAAGCCTTTCCTTATATCTAACCTCAAATCTCTCTTTAAACCACTGAAGGTCATTTCCTTGTATACTATTTTATGTATAAAAGAACAGATTACTCCACTTAGTAAAACCTTTTGTGATTATTTCCAAAATATTTATTTCCAAAATTTGCCTGTCTTCTCCTCCATTCTATTTTAAAAAACTAATAATCTAAGATCCTTTACAATTCTCTCATATGTATACACTTTCCAAATTCTCTGTTTTTATTGTTTGCTTAGCCCAAGTTCTCACAACTTCAAAAAATCAAGACATACACTCCGAAAAGAATGAGCACAATGAGAAAAAAGAATAATTCTCCCCTGATGAATTTTCTGAAGAAAAACAATAGCAGTCAAGTTATTTGTTTGCTGGGGTGTCTAGGTGGCGCAGTGAGTAGAGCACCAGCCCTGGAGTCAGAAGGACCTGAGTTCAGATCCGACCTCAGACACTTAATGCACACACAAACAAAAACCTAGCCGTGTGACCTTGGGCAAGTTACTTAACCCCAATTGCCCTCCAAAAAGCAAAAAATAAATAAATGAAATTATTTGTTTGCTTCCCCTCACTTATTGAAACTAGTGCTCTCTGATCATCACTGCCAATCAATCAGTTAAAAACAAGGATATATTAAGTGTCTTACATAAGCCTGACAGCATGCGTTAATGGAAATTGATAGGCAAAAATAACACTGTCCCTTCCCTCAACAAGATTAATCCACATTGGGAACATTATGAAATGCAAAATGGATCATTTTCATTACATTAAATTGAAAAGATTTTTTACAAACAAAGCCAATGCAACCAAAATTAGGAGAGAAGCAGAAAACTGGGAAAAATTACTATTATTTGTGATAAAGGTTTCATTTCTGAAATATAGAGAGAATCGAGTTAAAGTTGCAGGAATATACGTCATTCTCCAATTGATAAATGGTCAACATGTTGCATTTTAAACCCAGGGACACCAAAAATTGTTGAGGTGGGGGATCTGCTTACCCAAAACTGTTGCAGTTTCATGATGTCTTGTGGTGGAAACATCTCAATTAATTCAGAGTCAGACCACCTCTAATCCAAGTATAGGCATTTATTGAGATTTACACCTGTCATGAAGTAGGCTAAGTTCCAAGAGGAACCAGCAACTTTAGAGAAAGCAAGATGGATTTTTATAGGGTAAAGATGCAATTACAGAAATTTCCATAGAATAAAGGAATAACATAAATATTAAAAAGGCAGGAGCAGTTTGTTAAGGGATTATGTAATGGAGGAGGGGTCCCATCTATGGTTCAGTGGTTAAACATTCTGGTCATTTTGCCCTCCAACTGGCTAGCTATTGTGGTCCTGTCTTGGGCTGGATGGATGATGTGATTGTGATTGAATATAATAAAACACCTGTTTCTGTGGGAATAGGTCTGGGGGCAGTGTCCAGGTAGAGGCAGTAGCTAGGTTGCCATCATATAGATATACCTGCTATTTCTATGGGAACTAAGAGTTCAGGGACACACCCATTGTTTCAGTGAGAAATGAGGCATATACAAAGAAGTTAGGCCATTGGCAGGGGATAGGTAGGTGCAGTGGACCTGCTTTTCATTAGGGCCAGGCCTATAATGAAGTTAGAATGTTGGGGCTTGAGGCAGCTTTATTAAGATTCCATCAAAAGGATATTTTTACAGGCCATTTTAGGGGAAGAAATTAAAGCTATCTATAGTCATATACAAAATACTCCAAATTACTATTGATTAGAAAGCTGCAAATCAAAATACCACATCACACCTATCAGATTGGTTAACATGACAAAACAGGTAAATGATACTTAACATTTGGAGAGGATGTGGGAAGTTGAAACACTGATTCATTGTTGGTGGAAGGATGATCTGAACAAACCATCAGGAAAACAATTTGGAACTTTTCTCAAAGGATTATACAAATGCATATACCCTTTTAACTCAACAATACAACATTTAGGTGTGTCTCCCAAAGATATCTTAAAAGTGGGAAAAGGATCCATATGTACAAAAATATTTATAGCAGCTCTTTTTGTGGTGGCCAAGACCTGGAAATTAAGGGAATGCCCTTTATTTGGGGAATAGTTGAACTAATTGTGGAATATGAATGTAAGATAATAATATTATGCTTTAAGAAATGATGAACAGGTGACCTTCAGAAAATCTTGGAAAGACTTACATGACCTGATGTTGAGTGAAGTGAGCAGAACCAGAAGAATATTGTTTACAGAAATAGCCATGGTGTGTGATAACTGATATTGATAGATTTAGCCTTTTGCAGAAGTGCAGGCACCCAAAACAATTTCAAAGGATTCATAATGGTAAATACCAACCACATTCACAGAAAGAGCTATGGAGTCTGAATGCAGAGCAAAGCAGGCTATTTTCTTTTTTGTTTTGATTTGTTTAGTTTATTGTTTTTCTTCCTTATTGTCTCTCCCATTTGTTATAATTCTATGCAACATGTCTAATGAGAAAATGTGCTTAATAGGAATGTATGTATAGAGCCATATCATATTGCACGCCATTTTTAGGAGGGAGTAAGGAGGGAGAGGGAAAAAATATAAAACTTCTGGAAGTGAATTTAAACACTAACAATAAATAAATTAACCGATTAAAAAAATATTACCCTATATTCTAAGACCAATATGGCTGTGATATTATATGTTTTCTCACCTAACAATGATCCACTTGGAATCCTGTACTCCTTATCAAGAAGGTTGTAGGTATAGTACAATGTACTGTAATGGAAATAGCAGTTAATGTTAGGTTCAAAAAAGGAAGTTTTAGAAGTGGAATTTGAGAAAAGTTTAGTTTGATAATGGTTTGAAAATTATCTAAGGCCTCAGTGAACTATAAACTCAGTATACATCAATTCATCATAGCCCAAAATGTCTTATTGTATTAAGTGAAGCATAATTTCCAGGAATCAAAAATTGAAAGTTCTGTTTTCCTCCCTTAGCTGTACACCAAGATGGCAAACTCTCTCCTAACTCTTCTGCTTAGACGGCTCTTGGGCCTCATATCTGTCAGAGGGGTCCACTGGGTATAGGCTACTCACCAGGCTCTATGCGCCAAAGCTCCCCCTGAGGAAGAATCTTCCATTTCTATCTCCCTCCATCAGGATGCTCCCTGGGAATATCTGGAAACTGAAGACTACCTGGCTGGATATGGCCCCCATCTAGTTTGGGCTGACTATTGACAAAACCATAAATGTGGCATCCCACCACAACAAACCTGTACGATGTGCATTTGAAGGAACAATGTTGTTGGAAAACCTTGCCCTATCTGCCATGATCAGGAGCTCCATGTGGATTTTAGAAATGTGAAGCTCTTGGAACAGTTTGTCTGTGCTCACACAGTTGCCATCTTCCATGCCCCATACAAAGGTGTCTGTATAAAGCAGCATAAAAAGCGGACAGAGGCTATCCTGAAGGCCAGAGACCATGGTTTTCTCAGTTACCACAGCCCACTGGTACAGCCACAGGATACTGATTTCAGCAACTCCCATGGAGCCATGGGCTACCCCAGTGGCTCCTGCCCTAGCTGCAGGTACCTCCTGGTATCCATTGTACAATTGGCTGCAGGTACCTCCTGGTATCCATTGTACAATTGGCAGCAGCCACCTGAGAGGGAGCTGGCCTGTCTTTGAAGTCTATATCAAGGACACCTTAAGGAAGAGAGTGGACTCCCACCAGAAATGATGCCCGTACATGCATCTCAAACTAATATTCCCCCTGAGGAAGATGAATGTACAAGTGTCCCCTAGAAAAGAAGTGGTGGATATACACTGTGCTGCACTATACCTTAAGGATGGATGTTAGAAAGTCCTGGTACCTAAATTGAACTGATTCTTATCCCTACCCTTTTTAGAAAAGGGTAGGATAATGGCAAGCTCTGACCTAGAGGAAAATAGAAAACAGGGAGAAGGTAAAATGAAGCACATGTCTGAATAAATGTTTTTAGTCGACTTCACTTCATGCTGCTTCCCCTACCCCATATTTTTAAGTTGCAGGTGTAGGGCATACCTAACTTATCAAGTCAACCCTTTATAATAAAAAAAAAAAATTATTATAAAGGGTTGACTTGATAAAAAAAAAATCAAAGTTCTGTGGGACTCTAATGAGAAAACTCAAACCACATCTTGTTTATTGTGTGTAGTTGCAACACTATATTTCAGGAAAGATATCAATAAGCTGTATGTTGTGCTAGACATGGAAATCAAGAAATGCCTCCAGTTAATATTATATGAGAATAGTAAAAGGAACTAAGGGTATTTATCCTTGAGAAATCTCAGGGAGGATCTATTAATTCTCTTAACTACTTGTAGGATTGTCAAGGGGATGGACATTTTAACTATAGAAGGAAGAACCAGTAATGATGGATTTGTAAACAATTGTTAACAAGGTTTTTATTTTTTTTCCCTGCCCAGAAATCAAATTTGATGTTTGGGGAAAACATTAAAAAAATAAGCAAAAAACAAAACAACTTGCTAACAATTACAGCTCTTTAAAAATGTGCTTCTGGGGATAGAGCCAAGATGGTGGTAAAGAAGCAGAAAATATCCATGAGCTCCCCCCATAACCACCTCAAATACCTATAAAATATATTTCTAAACAAACTTTAGATCTACAGAACCCACAAAGTGACAGAGAGAAACAAATCTTGGACTGAAGGCAGCCTGGAAAGCTAGCAGGAATGGTTCATCACATCTTGCTGCAAGCCAAGCCCAGCCCCACCTGAGCTCATGGTTTTAGCCCAAGGGTGGCCCCAACCAGCCACTACTAGAGGGACTTCAGGGGTGTGGATCAACAGTAGCTGTGGCACTTTCCAGAATTATCAACCCACAAATGCCAAGGCAAAGTGAACAATCAGGGAACTGTAAACAATTGTAAACAAAAAGTAAACAATCCCCCAATATGGGAACAGGGAGACTGAGAGTGTGGTCTAACCTAAACCCCTGGAGGGAGAAGGGGCTGAGGTGTGATGTCAGTGCAGCAGCTGCTGCATGGATGCTCCAGAGCTCCTGGCCTGTAGATAATAGGGAAACCAAGTGACCATTCTGAGGGGTAATTGCTCTTGCTTTACCCTGCTTGTATCTGGATTGCTGTCTTGGGTAGAGGTACTGGTGTATGTGACCAGGTGCCAGAGCTTGTGGAGGGTTCAGAGAGGACACCCAACTAATAGATCCAGCAACTGAGAAAACCTCAGAAATCTCGGACAAAATTCTCCTCTCTGGAAGCAGAGTTCTACTGTGGCAAAAAGCTCAAAAGTCAAGTAATTGAGTGGCAACATGAGCAAGCAAAGGAAGCAAAGCAAGCATATCAATCCAAATTTGGATTCCTTTTTGGAGGACAAAAAGGATCAAAGCATGGAAGGGGAGGAAAACAATGAAGTCAGAAATCCTGCACCAAAGCTTCCAAGAAAAATATTAACTTGTTACAGGCCTTAGAGGAGCTTAAGGATTTTGAAAAGCAAATAAGTGATGTGGAGGAAAAACCGGAAAAGAAATGAGAACAATGCAAGAAACTCATGAAAAGAGAGTCAACAACCTGACTGAATAAAATAATGCCTTAAAAAATCGACTAACTCAAATGGCAAAAGAGGCTCAAAAAAGCACTTAGAAGAATACTTTAAAAAGTTGAATTTGCCATGTGGAAAAAGAGTCTCAAAAGCTTACTGAAGAGAAACATTCCTTCAGAATTAGATTGGAGGAAATGGAAGCTAGTGACTTTATGAGAAGTTAAAATCCAAAAATATAAAAAAAAAAAAAAATAGAAGGGAATGTGAAATATCTCATTGGAAAAACCACTGACCTGGAAAATAGATGCAGGAGAGATAATTTTAAAATTTTTAGGGTACCTGAAAGCCATGATCAAAAAAGAACCTAGAAATCACCCTTCAAGAAATCCTCAGTCTCTTCAGAAGTCATGGATCAGGCTTCTTTCTGCTTGCCACTCCTACGCTCCCTTGCTCAGTAAAGGAGCCTCTCTGGGCCCAGTTGGGTTGCTGCCTCCCACAGGGAGGAGTGCCTGCCAGGAGGTGACTCCAAAGCATTGCTTTGGCGCCATCTGCAGAGAGCCTGGCTGGAATCCCACAAAGGAACAACAGGACACACCCCCTCTAGCAGTCACCACCCACTCTGTCCCAGGAAAGCTCTGCCTACAGGGCCCTGCCCCCTCCATCCAAACTAAGATCTATAATTAGAGCAAGTGGTACAAAGAAGAGTGGAGCACAGTGCAAGTATGTGAGATGTTGCTGTTTTGAATCTGTAGTTGTAGTCATTCCACGTCCCAAACAGCTAGATTTTAGCAGGAACATCAGAGAAGTCTTTACAAGTAGCTTGGAATGTGGAAAATGATTCTACTGAGAATAAGACATTTTCCCAATGGCCCAAGAAAAGATGTTCCAGAGACAAGGACAACTTCATGGGATATACAGATTCTAAGATGAAATCTACTGATTAAATGGACATTGAGGGTGACGTGATGCTCATCATTGTTCAAGTCTCCCCTTGACAAAAAAAAGGGAAATTAAGACAATCAAGTTTTTCTGGTACTCTTTTTTAATCACTGCTATTCTGTCACCCCTGGTTTCTTGTAACACTGCCATGACATGTTTATTTGTCTCTGAACCTCCTTAAGAACCTCAGCTGATGTGTACTGAGCTAGATCCATAAATTCAGCTCTCCCACTCATCCCCACTTTCCACTGGCTCCTCCTCCACCTCCCCAGGGCTGGGAGGTGAGGAAATTTAACAGTGGTCTTAATTTTCCTATTGGTCATGAGGTTTTCCTCTGTGCTTGTACTGCTTACAAATATGCTTACAAAAGAGATCTTCCTGGCTTACCCAAACAGGCCCTACAGGACCTAGTATAGCTACACTCAGAGATGTTGTGGAAGATACTGGGAACGATGGGATGGTCAGCTTTTTGGGGTGGATTGTGGCATCCCGATTGGGAAACAGCCATAGAAGGTAGTAATGAGTAAAAAGCTGTAAAAACATAAACTCTGTGAAAGGTGAAGTCTAGATGTGCTGACCTGTTTCAAATCATGACTTAGCTACACACATACAACCTATATTGAATTCCTTATCTTCCCAGTGAGGTTGTGTGATAAAGAAGGAAGAAAAAGAATCTGGATTTTAAAGGTTTAAAATCAAACGGTTAAAACATTTTTTATTATTATTTTTATGTGTAACTGGGAAGTAAGATATACAAGCACTGGGGGGTGGAGATCCATCTTGCCCTACCAGAAAGTCAGAGGGGGTATGGGAAAGGATATAGGAGAGAGTGTGTGGGGAAGGAGGTGTACAGTGGGATCGGTCTTTTGGCATGGTGCATGGGGAAAGATGGGGATAAAATTTGTAACTCAAAATCTTGTGGAAAAGAATGATGTAAACTAAAAATAACCTTTAAATAAAGTAAAATTTAAAATTTAATTTAATAAATATTAAATAAATAATTCACATATTGAAATAAAATATTTAATATTAATGATTTGATATTAAAATAAATTGTTAAATTATTGTTAATAATAAAATGCATTATTAAAATAAAATTTAAAATAAATAAATAATAAATGTTAGCTGTATAGTAAATAAATAAAATTTATTTATTTAAATACATTTAACAAAATTTAAAATTTAATTTAAAAAAATGTGCTTCCCTTTAAGTTAATAAATTCTTCCTTACTGAATGTCTTTAATTAAAGGTTTGTCAATCAGAACCATAAATAAAGATGTTTGTATAAGGGCAAGTATCACAAACAACACTAAGTGTAAGAACACTAAATTGAACAAGGAAAGACAAATACTATGGTGAAGGGAAAAAGAAAACTTGGCCATGGGCCTCATTCTCAAAGAACTTATTAACAGCTCAAGGGGTAGAAACACCAATAAGCATTCTTAAACTCAAATGAAAAGTGGTTTATGACACATTACCTCATTTGGCACTTGCATTAATTCTATATTGTACATCAGATGATATTGTATTTATTTTCCCAGTGGGAACATCAAGCCACAGAAAAGTTGGCATGTCTAGTGTTATATAACATGTAAATGGTAGTCAAGACTTGCAGATCTTATTTTTGTTCTTTTTAAAAGAAATTTAAAAATCGGGGGTGGTGTTCAGATGTCTAAGTGCAAGTTTATATGGGTTTGTTTTTACAGAGGAGTTATTTTTAAATTTTTCCCACTCAATAATATTTTTTTTATAATTACCTACAAAGATATAAAGATTTTGAGTTCTTATCTCAGAAGCTGGAGTCTTTATTTTTAACAAACAGTTGATTAGTATAGTCATTGACAACTGTCTTTTGTACCTAACCAATTCCACTGATCCACCACTCTGTTCCTTAGTATGAAATTGGTTTGGTGATTGCTACTTCATAATAGAATTTTAGATCTGGTACAGCTAAGTCACATTTCATTTTTCCAATTAATTCTCTTGTTATTCTTCACCTTTTGTTCATCCAGATGAATTTTGTTATTCTTTTCTAGCTCTATAAAATATTTTGGTAGTTTGGTATGCCATGAAATAAGTAAATTAATTTAGGTAGAATTGTCAATTTTATAATATTACCTCAGCCTACCAAAGCACAACTGATATTTTTCAAATTGTTTAGATTTGACTTTATTTGAATGAAAAGTATTTTGTAAATGTGCCCATATAGTTCCTAAGTTTGTCTTGGCAAATAAACTCCCAAATATTTCCTGTTGTCTGTAGTTATTTTAAGTTGAATTTTCCTTTTTA
This sequence comes from Gymnobelideus leadbeateri, assembly GCA_011680675.1. Lineage (NCBI taxonomy): Eukaryota > Metazoa > Chordata > Mammalia > Diprotodontia > Petauridae > Gymnobelideus > Gymnobelideus leadbeateri. The sequence continues at coordinate 30,406 of WOXC01006103.1, read as the reverse complement.
TATCTTGCTTCTGGGCTTTGTCAGTATTATATTGAAATACTTATGATTTCTGTGGGTTTATTTCATGTCTTGAAACTTTGTCAAAGTTGTTAATTATTTCAAGTTTTTTTTTAGTTGATTCTCTAGGATTCTCTAATATATGATCATATCATCTGCAAAGAATGATAGTTTTATTTCCTCATCACCCTTTCTAATTTTTTAATTTCTCTTTTTCTGCTTATTGTTACAGTTAACATTGCTAGAACAATTCTGAATATAAGTGGTGATAAAGGGAATATTTGTTTCACCTGTGATATTATTGTAAAAGTTTCTATCCTATCCCCATTTTATATAATGCTTGCTGTTGGTTTTAAATGGATACTACTATTTAATTTAAGGAAAATTCCATTAATTTCCATGTTCTTTAGTATTTTTAATAGAAATGGGTGCTGTGTCTTGTCAAAAGTATTTTCTGCAACTATTGAGGTAATCATATGATTTCTGTTGGTTTTGTTACTAATTTGTTCAATTATGCTTATAGTTTTCCTAATACTGAACCAGCCCTCCATTCCTAATATAAATTTTCCTTGGTCATAGAGTATTTTCCTCTTGATAAGTTGCTGTAATCTGCTAATATTTTATTTTTTTAAAAATGCTGCTATATTCATTAGAAAAATTGTTATATAATTTTATTTAATTCTTTTGGCTCTTCCTGGTTTAGCTATCAGCACCATATTTGTTTTATTGATTGTTTCTGTGATTTATTGTTTGACCCACTCATTCTTTAGTATTAGATTATTTAGTTTCCAATCAGTTTCTAGTCTATCTTTCCATCCTTTATTACATGAAATTCTTATTGCCTTATGAACTGAAAAGGATGAATTCAATATTTCTGCCTTTCTACATTTGAATGTAAGGTTTTTAAACACTAATAATGGTCAGTTTAGATGTAGACACCATCTACCATTGAGAATCATGGTATATCTGTTTATATTCCCATTGAAATTTCTCCAGATATCTATCATATTTAAATTTTCTAAAGTTATATTTACTTCCATAACTTCTTGTTTATTTTCTGGTTAGATTTATCTAGTTCTGAGAAGAGGATGTTGAGCCCCCCCCCCCAGTTGTTTTCATGTCTATTTCTTCCTGTAATCCCCTTAACTTGTCCTCTGAGAATTTGAATGCTATACTTCTTGGTATGGTAACTTTTAGCAAGATGTAGTTTCCTTCCTTATCTCTTTTAATTAGGTCTAATTTTGCTTTTGCTTTGTCTGACATCAGGATAGCTACCCCTCCTTTTTATTTTTTTAAACTTCAGCTGAAGTTTAATATATTTTGCTCCAGCCTTTTACCTTTAATCTGTTTATTTCTCATAAACAACACATTGTAGGATTCTGCCTTTTAATCAACACTGCTAGCCGATTCTATTTTATGAGAGTTCATCCCATTCATATTTACAGTTATGATTACTAATTATGTACTTCTCTCCATCATTTCATCTCTCCCCAATTTATATTTTTCTCTCCTTTTTCACTCTTTTTTTCACTCTGGACCTCCTGGTGAGTATTTTCATTCTGCCTGATTTTGTCTACCCTCTCTTCTATCAGTCCTCTCCTTTGCTTTCCCCTCCTACTTCTGCCCTCCCTTGTATCCAACACCTCCCTTATCTTTCTCCTTTCCCTTCCTACTTTCCTATAGGATAAGATAAATTTCTATACCCAACTAATTGTTTATGTTATTCCCTTTTTGATCTAAATCCAATGAGAGTAAGATTCAAACGGTGCTCATGCCTCTCCCTTCTTTTCCTCTATGGTAACAGGTAACTTTTGCCTCTTCACTTGATGTATTTTACCTTAACCTGCTTCCCCCTTCTCCCTTGTCCAAGCAAAATCTTTTAATTTTTTTTTCCTTTGTGGATGGGGGAAGGCAGGGCAGTTGGAGTTAAGTGACTTGCCCAAGGTCACACGGCTAGGAAGAGTTAAGTGTCTGAGGTCAGATTTGAACTAAGGTACTTTTGATTCCAGGGCTGTTGGTCTTTTCACTGCACCACATGGCAACTCCAGCACAATCCCTTTTAAACCCCTTATTTTCTTTTAACAGCATCATATCAAATCAACTTATACTCACACACTATTTTCTTGTATATCCCTTCTAACTGCCATAATACAGATAGAGTCCTCAAGAGCTACAAGCATCATCTTCCCATGTAGGGATGTAAGTCATTTAATTTTAATGAATAATATGTTTTTCCTTCCTATTTATCTTTTAATGATTCTCTTGAGTCTTTTATTTGCAGATCAGATTTTCTATACAGTTCTGATCTTTTCATCAGAAAGGTATGAAAAATCTCTTTTTCATTGAATATCCATTTTTCCCCCTGAAAGATTATGCTCAGTTTTCCTGGGTAGCTGATTTTTTGTTGTAATCCAAGATCCTTTCTCTTCCAGATTCTAGTTGCTCTGATCCTTTAGTGTTGAAGCTTCTAAGTCCTGTATAATACTTACTGTGGATCCTTGATATTTGAATTATTTCTTTGTGGCTGCTTGCAATATTTTATCCTTAACCTGATAATTCTGGAATTAGGCAAAAGTAATCCTTGGATGTTTCATTTTTGGCTCACTTTCAGGAGGTGATCACTGGCATCTTTCAATGACAATTTTACCCTCTGGTTTCAGGGTATCACAGTAGGTTTACTTGATCATGTCTTGAAACATATCATCCAGGCTCTTTTTTTCCTGATCATGACTTTCAAGTAGTACAAAACTTAATAAATTATCTCTGTTTGATCTATTTTCCCAGTCAGTTGTGTTTCCAATGAGGTATTTTACATTGTCTTCTATGAATTTCATCCTTTTGATTCTACTTGACTGATACTTGCTGTTTCATGGAGTCATTACTTTCCACTTCCCCAGTTCTAATTTTTAAGTCATGTTTTCTTCAGGTAGCTTTGCACCTTTTTACACCCCTCCCCCCGCCACATTTGCCCAATTCTACTTTGTAAGAGATTGTTTTATTCAGTGGCCTTTTTTTTATTTGATCAAGTGAATTGTTGATAAATTGTTTCCTTTAGTCAATTTTTATCCTTTCTTCCCCAAGCTGTTAACTTTCTCTTGCATACCTTTCATTACTTTTCCCAATTTTCTTCTGTCTCTCTAATTTGACATTTAAAATCCTTTCTGAACTCTTCTAAGAAGACATTTTGGTCTTGAGACCATTCCAAATTCCCCTTTGAGGCTTCAGATGTAGAAATTTTGACAATGTCATCCCCTTCTGAGTTTGTTTTTTATCTTCCCTGTCATTATAGCAGCTTTATATGGTCAAGACTCTTTTTTGTTCCTTGCTTATTTTTTTCTGCTTTGTGACTTTTAAAGTTCAGCTTTGTTCCTAGTGCACTATCTGAGGGAGGGGGGAGCACTATCCCAAGCTTCTTGTGTTCTGATCAAGGGGCCTGATAACTGGTTTTCTATTCTGAAGCATCAGGGGTTGCTAGCTTACTTACTGGGCATAATGCCAAGCAAAGGCACCTTCCAAAGTTCGGAATACTAGCATAGTAACTCTCCATTTTATTCAGTGACAAATTAAGGCAAAACATTCACAGAACAGAGAAAATAAAACTACAGCATGCACCAAGTATGATTCAATAATTTCCAAGTACTATTCCACCCCTGGGCAGTACATTCATTAATCAATCACAAAGTCTCTTTTCTCAAATGAAGATTAAGATTAATTTCCAATCATAAAATATATATATATATATATTCCTTTGGTCAATCACAGAGCACAAAAAGGCAAGTTTCCCACCCCTGGATCACAACTGTATTACAATTATCATCAGTTAACACCAAGCACTTTCTCAAAAATGTCAGTGGAGAGCACAAAGGCCATCTACCCCTGAGCTACAGCAAGGTTAAGATATCATCACAGCATTCAATACCCAAAGAGAGGTTGTTTCTTCGTCTTGACCTGAGGCAAATTCTCAGCAATCTCTGTTCCTAGGGAGACAAAGCTTAACAAAGCCACAATATACATTGCCAGTGTCCTCATCAATTCACTCTCTGCCTGCAGAACAGTCTCAGGACCCCTGAAAACATCAGCAAGATCCCCTTCCATTATTTCTGTAAACATACAACAAGAAAATCCTTTTTCAGGGCTTCTGAACCAACAGCAAAGTTCCAGGACCTCTGCAACAACAGCACTGTCCTTCACCAGCAGAAGAAGCTGGCAAAACAACATCAAAACAGACAGACAAAATACCGGCATCACAGCCATGTCTCCTCATCCTTGGCAGCTCTGGGTGGCAGCTCTCAAAATCCTGGGCAGCTCAAACTGGCCCTCAGTAATCCTCTCTCTCTCTCTCTCTCTCTCTCTCTCTCTCTCTCTCTCTCTCTCTCTCTCTCTCTCTCTCTTTCTCTCTCTCTCTCTCTCTCTCTCTCTCTCTCTCTCTCTCTCTCTCTCTGCCTCCATGATGCTGCTTCCAAAAGTTCTTTTGCCTCTCTTTGATTGGACCTCCTCTCTAAATACATGGCACCAACTCCTCCCAGTTCAGCCCTCTCTTTTCATGTCAACAAGTCCATCCCACAAGTGGGATTCACAAGCTCTGGGTTTTAACACTCAACCCTAAAACTAAGCCAATACAGGGAGATTTTTAAATTCCATTACTATTACACTGGGCTGCCATGGACCTAGTTTCTCCTGCTCTATACTTGGAAAATTCCCTTCTGCACTGGAGCTGGAGGCCTCACAGCTGGCCTGCTGTGACACTGATCTGCATAGCCAGAACCAAGGGGCCTTGGTTGCTTATCTGTGCTGTGGTAAAGAACCTCTCACTGGCTTGTGCAGATACCATCTGTGCTTGGTTCCATGTCTCTTATAGTCAAGTGAGATAGACTTTTCCTGAAGTCCTTCTATATTCATAAGTTAGACAATTGTTTCACTTTTTTAGGTTCTATTGCTCTAGAATATGTTTAGAAAGTTTGGTTTAATGTTGTTTCTGGGGGAAACTGGAGCGAGATCAGGAAGCATCTTGGCTTCTCTGCACAATCTAAGGCTCTTTCAGTATCCAGATTTTCTTATTTCTAGGGTATGTTTCTTTCCTCTCTACAACCTCTGTATCTTCAATCAGCATGTACACTCAGGGGTCATCTACAATAAAAATTTATTCAAAAATAAAGCAGAAGGGAACTGGGACAAAAAGAAGAAAAATATCTTGTAGACCCACTACTACTTCCTACTACCCTGCAAACATTTTCTCCTTGCTGGGTAAGAGGTTTAACAATGCTATAAGTATAATTTTGTTCTTAACTTTGGGAATGTGGACTATAATCCTTTCTGAAGCTTCCAGTAAAGAGTCCCTGCAGAGTTTAGTCTCTAGGTACTCCTACCCCATTCAAATTGGTTGGTGATCTTGAGCAGGGTATTCCTAGTCTTAGTGGCAGTCCTGTGAATTTGGGACATCAGGAGCTCTACAATCATCATTGGGGATTTACCGTGAGCAGGAAGAATTTCTTTCAATGTAAGAATTTCTTCGTCATTTCTGGAGCAACAATCTTAAATTGACTGGATGGAAGTGGTGCTGGCAGGGGCTACATGCAGAACTAGAGAAAAGAGAGAAACTTGGAGCAGAGACCTCAGTATACCACTAGGTCATTGGTGAGGAGACTATAAGCAGGTTATCTGAATGTTGTTTTTTTTTTTTTAATTTTACCTAATTATTATATATAACTAAGAGCTAAGATCAGGTTATCCCTACCCTCTTCCACACACATTTGGCATCCAAGTATCCTGATTGCTAGGTGATAGGTTTGGAATATAAATGTTTATAGCAAATAGATACTTTTAGGTAGGGAACTAAAAAAAAAAAAGGCTTAAAGACAATTTTATCTATCCCTCAAAAATATCCTCAAAGTATCTTGTTAAAGCTTTAAAAGACCACTTCCAATGCCATCATTCTATAGAGGAGGACACAGAAGCTTAGAATAAATATCAGAGCAGAATCAAGGACACAGTTTTTTAACTCCCATTTACATTTTCTTTAAGCAATGTTGTTAAAAATTGATTCACCTTGGGAACAGCAGCCAATCCAGAGAAGCAGATCTTGGTTCCTCATTTCAAGACAAGCAGCTCTGTTGGCAGGTAGTGGTGAGATTTACCAGTGGGGAGGGTCAGGTGTCTGGGCTGGGCCTGACTCAGGCCAGTCTCCTGCTGGTTTTATTTTTATATTGGAACAGAATGAGATATTCCTAAATCATTGAGCAAATAACAAAAAGAGATTTAATTAGCCACAGTAGAAAGATATACATTTTATGAGGATATACTATGAGGATACCTTGAGAAGATTTATATGAGGAACACCTTTTTACCTGGTTTGTCCATTTTTTTTTCCCTACAAAGTGAACACTGGGAAAGTTATGAATTTCCTTGGGTTTACTTTGTGTTCAGTTTATGAGGGAGTGATGACAATAGTCTGAACCCCTACCTTCATGTCCTTATAGGACATCCCATTTCAATACATTGACTCATCCTTACCCAACCAATTCTCCAAAAATTCCTTATATATTTTTAAGGAGAAACTACCCTACCTTACGTGGAAATATGATTGAGGGTATTTTTCTTGCCATACTTCACTCATTGGTGTTAAGGTCCTCAATCTTCTCAAAGTCCTTTTACCACTTAAATTACTTTATTTTCTGTTATTGATCAACTCTTACCTCTGGTATTCAAGAAGTGTCCTATAGGCAGGACTGAAAGAGGAAAAGACAAACTAAAGCAAAAAAGCAAAAAAGAACAAATAATATACATTCTTCCAGTTTCCTGTAGGAGTGAATTAATCTTAGTAATGTGTCAGGAAGTAATGACTCCCAGGCCTAAATAAACTACATATCAAATTGGCAATGCCAAATCACAGTTTGCAGTTATTTGTTTAATGTAAAAACATGGCCACATGGGGCGGCTAGGTGGCACAGTGAGTAAGAGCGCCAGCCTTGGAGTTGGGATGACCTGGGATCAAATCTGGCCTCAGAAAATGAGCACCCACACATAAATAATGACTAGCTGTGTAACCTTGAGCAAGTTCCTTAACCCCAAATTGTTTAAAAAAAACATGGCCACAAGCAGAGCTACTTAAATACTTTCCACTTCCCCTTCTTGCATGAAAGTAAGTTCTCTACCAACAGTGGCACCCTTTAGTTCTCTAAGGGACTATTATTCTGCTTCAGCACAATATAGAAGACCAGAGGGATATGAGCTTTAGTGGTATTGGGAAGTAGAGTCACTGCCAGAGGCAATGGAATGTCAATTACAAAAGAATGGGTACTGATATGTGCTATGGCTTAAGATGATCCCAATATAGCAAGCTACTTACTGTAATATAAAATTGATTGGCCCCTGCTCATTGCTACTGGTATGTATATATACAGTGATCACTGTACCATTCATGCACAGAGAAGAATTAGAGGACTAAAGGATGGCATTGTTGGGAGAGGCCTTACTTGAAAATTTAGAGAAGGTCATCAAACAAAGATGAAAAGGGAGAGTTTCCTATAAAAAGATGGGGCTTTAGTTAGGTTGTAAAGGAAACTATAGACAGAGTTAAAGAGGGAGAACATTCCAGACATGGGGTCAAGAATTTCCATGTCAAATGTATCAGAAAAATACAATGATTCTGTATTGAGTTTATTGATCATCTCCTACATTGAAAGAAATTCTTCTTGCTCACAGTAAAACTCAATTATAATTGTAGACCTCCTGATGTCCCAAATTAATAGGACTGCCACCAAGACTAGGGGTGTCCTGCTCAAGATCACTATCTGATTGGAATAGGGTAAGATTGCCTACAGACTAAACTCTGCAGGCACTCTTATATTAGCAATGCAACATTCACAATGCCTATGGCAATTATGAATAGGCCTATGTGGTTATTAATCACAAAATATACCAGGCTTTCTATATGGGGGATAAAGCTAGAACATTTATTAAAACACCAAGTAACTGAGACCCCAAACCAGAAAGTCAAAGCCATCAGAGTAGTTATGAAATTGGTACATGTAGTTAACGTAGTAAACAACCACATTCTTAAGCCTTCAAAACAGAACAGGCTACCTCAGGCAAAGGTCCTTCTCTCCCCACTCACAGCAATTGCTCTGCGTCCAGGAAACTTGCTCCCAACAGCTCTGGCCCTCTACAGTTCTGGTCCCTGGCAGTCCCCAACAAGAGTCCTTAGCAGAAATTCTGGCTAGCTCAAAAAGGGCTTTGTGCCTCCACCTCTACCTCGCAGCTACCACTGCTGCCTCCGATGCTGCTACCCCCTCCGCTGTCAGTCCCCACAGGAACTCTAGCTTTGCTTTGGCTTCCTCTTGACCCACCCCTTCCTGCTATGGCAGCAAGTCCAATAGTGCATGGAAGATCTTTAAATTCCATAACCCTTACAACTCTTTACTGGAAGCTTCAGAAAGAATTAGAGTTCCCATTTCAGAAACAAGAGGAATTAACATGGCTGTTTCTTCAGCATATTTGCTAGAAGTTCATAAAATTCAGTGAATCTGCTTTAGTTCATATTCTCTCACTTTGGAGTCTCTAATGCCACCCTTCAATTGCCTGTGTTTATACAATTTTAAGGTTGAGTACTTCTTACTCAGCTACACTGGCCTTTTCTCACAAGCCATTCAATAACAAATAGTTCTTCCCCAATTCATGCACAATATGACTACCTTAAAACTGAGTTGCATATCCCTGACAAAAGTAGATAATGAGGAATCATTAGTAAAACAAAGACATTCAGAGAACATCTATCTAATCCTTAGATATCTGTCCCTTTCATTTCTGGAAAATTCCTTGAAAACCACCTAAATTATATTTCACCTAATTTCTTTAGAGAAGAGTTGTCAAACATGCCTAGTTAGGCAGTACACAGATAACGATTCTCCTAAATGGGCCCAGATCAGATTAAAATGTTTTGGGGAAATATTTAATAAAATGAATTAAAATGCTGAAAACATCGATAATATGACATTTTAAAACAGAGTTAACATGTGGCCTGCAGGGATTCTCATTTACAGATTAGCAGCTCTTGTTTCTATTTGAGTTTCATGCTACTGCTTTAGAGGTAAGCTGAATATTGACTAAATTCCTTAGTAGAACTTGGAGAAGGCTTAAATTCCAGAATTCAAGGTCCATGGACAATGCAATTGGAGGACTAACAAGGCGGTTTACCACAATATTCTTTTTGATATAGCTTTTGTTAAAAATAATATTGTATGGAATAAAACAAGCATTTCTGTTATATAATACAATTTAAAAAAAGATAATTGCACATGAAACTTCAAATTTACCATGTGCAACTTGCTATTCCTTTCAAATATACCAAAAAATCCATGTAAATATTTTTTTTCTTCCACATCCTGATGCCCACACTAGAAATGGCTACCATTAGAAACACACACACACACACGTGCACACACACACACACACACACACACACATATATACATATACATATATAATTATTCTCTAAGTACTTATATTTATCAGTTCTTTCTCTGGGGTATTTATATAAACAGATAACATTTTTTAAAAAATTTTTGCTGTTACTGTATATATAATGTTTCTTTTGGTTCTGCTCATCTCACTTTTAATTATTTCATACAAGTATTTACATGTTTTTTTTTTTTCTAAAATCACTGAGCTTATAATTTCTTACGACATGATAGTATTGCATCAGAATCATATGCTACAACTTGTCTAGTCATTGCCCATTTTATGGACATCACTGCAATATCCTTTTCTTTGCCATAACAAAGAGAACTGCTATAAACATTTTAGAACATATGGGTTCTTTTAATTTTCCCCTAATGATCTTCAGAAATACACCAAGCAATTATATTGCTGGGTCAAAGGGTATAGGCAGTTTAATAACTTTTTGTGTATAATTCCAGATTGCTCTCCAAAATGTTTGGATCAGATCACAATTCCACCAAGAATAAATTAGTGTCCCAATTTTTTCTACATCCCTCCCCAACATTTTTCATTTTCCTCTTCTATCAATTTAGCCAGTCTGCTAGTTAGCTTTTTTAAGGTATAGTCCTTAAAGACAGAACATATCCATATTCTTGTAGCTGAATGGTCAGAAAGAGTTTTCAATCTAATCTCTCAGTGATAGTAGGGGTAAATACATTGGCAGGCCAGAGTATGGGGGTGGGTCACAATAAGCAAGTACCATTTCTATAGGCATCACCAAAGGCACTGCCAGAAACATAAAAATCAATCCAGCATCTCCTTCTGAAGTATCCATCTCCACTTCAACAATATCATTCTTTTCTGTAAGACTATGCCAATTGTTCTGATATGGGTCTGACTAGCAAAACTTAGCCACAGAAAGAAAAATCGATTCAACAAAGAGTGCATTTCTCACATCTCAAGTTAATTTAGCTGAGTAAATATTCTTTATAGACTTGTCCATTGTTTTGTAACAGTGTAATTACAAGCACAGAAGTAGTTCACAATTTGTTTCAACTATTGAATTAACCTTGTTTTAGTTCAAATTTCTTTTGAGCTTTGTATCAAGTCTGTAAAGAAATAGAATGTATGAACACCACAACTTGTGAAACCTAATACTTGGAACTCCTGGGGAGGAGCTAATGACTATACAAGGAGAGCCCCAGGACTAGATACTAGAAAAACTGAGAACTTTTATGGTGGCAGAGTCAAAGAGGAGTAAACCTGTGGTATCCTGGTACTCTGTCTACTCTGTCGGTCTTGATGTTTGTTTGTGATACTTTTTACAGAAGCCCTGGGATTTTACTGGAAGACCTGAAAGAGGATTTTCTTGTATGTTTCCTCAAATCCTGGAAGAGCATTTTGGAGGTCCTGGGGCTTTACTGATGATTTTTGCTGACCTCTTGGACCTTGTTTGTGGGTCTGTGTTGATTTCTATGTTGATAATTTGTGTTGAGTTCTCAGACTTTTGGTGGGTCTGAGTTGATTTTATAGGCAGATAGTGAATTGATGATGGTGCTTGCAATGTGTACGAATATTATTGTTGCTCTGTCAAGCTTTGTCTTCCCAGAAACAGGAACTGTGTATGACTTGAAGTAGACTGGACACCATGAACTTCAATATGGAATGGGACCTGGATGAAGAATTGGACAAGGAAATGGGAGCTGCCTGCCTTTGAACCCAGGTGACAGTTGGTGCTATGACCATGGAAGAGGAACCATGGAAGCTGAAAACCAGCCTTGAATCAAGCTGAAAGAAGGCTTTACTTGGATACTGTGTAGTGATTGAGAAGATTATGATTTACTATGACCTAGGGCTAACGAACTTTGAGTTTTGTACTTCGTGATTAAATTAAGGACTTTCTAATTGAGTAAATGATTATACTTTGTTGAAAACTATTGTGACCACTTTGATGAAAACTATGTGGCCAATTTAGTGATAAGTCATTGTGAATGCTGCATTTTGATTTTCTATGATAAGTTGTAACATTGTGAATACTGTACTTTTATTTTCTTTGAATGTTTTTCTCTGATTTGTTATTGACTAGGGAGTTCACTATACTGTGTAATCAGAATCTTAAAAGCTGTTCACAGCATGAGTCCTCTAGAAAGCACAAAGACTTGCTTGGCTTTACAAACAGTCAAGGTCCAGAGTTCCTGGATTTTTTTTTTTTTGGTGGCAGTTTTCTCCTCAGGCATGAGAAAGTGATGCCACCAATATGAGTCTTTACTCCCATAAACCAACTAAGTCCCAAAGGTGGTCTTAATATTTTCTCAGAAAATAATAATAATAATATTATTAACAACAAGTATGATGCAAATAGAGGGGAGGGGTTGAGACGCAGATTAGGTTGTTGCTTCTACTACTACAGTAGAAGCACTGCCTTCCTGCTGGGTCCACATGGTCACCTTCCTCATATCAAGCACATATGAAAGACCAAAGAGATTAAAACATGGAGAAAAATGATAACCAGATAATCAATCAATCAACACTTACTAAATACTTACTATGTTCCAGGTATTATGCTAAACATTGAGCTTACAAAAAAGAGGAAAAAGATAGTGCTTATTCTTTAGGGGATTTCAATCTAAAAGGGTAAACAATATACAAACAAGATCCAGGGTATGGAGAAGACAGAGACATTCCTTCCATAAGCATAGCCATATGAGAAGGGCTGCTGAATTTCTTCACCGGTCTTGTCCTGTTTGAAGAGTCTGCCTTTCTACAACTTTTATTTGGTTGGTTATTGGTGTCAGGGTCACTTCCTAGTTGGCACCAGGCCTTGGAACCTCTCTCTAGGCAGATGATTATTAAAGATGGCCACCAAATAGAGCTGCTGATGCTGTTTCTCAGGGGAATGATTATAGGGCAAAGGTGACAACTGGACTTTATTCCTACCCTTAACCTGAGCCAGAATTCTAACCTTGATAATCTACTTCTTTTAGCAGCCCCCCACTTCCCCTTTCAAAAGATAAACAGGAAAAGATGAATAGAGGGCTAGTCCTTTAACAGCAACCTATTTCCCTAGAGGTAGCTTACTATGCTAATCGTCCCCCATTGCCATTGTATTTTTGACATCACTTCTTATCTTCTTTAACGGATTAGAATTATTGCAAACTTCTTTTCTGTCAATCAAACACATAATTTCTTAAATGTGAACAATATGCCAAGGACTCTGCTAAGCTCTGGGGCTACAAAAACAAAAAAAAAAAAGGCAAAAGACAATCCTTGCCCTCAAAAGGCTTACAGTCTAACGGAGGAGATAGCATTGGGAACATGTTATACAAAACCAGCTATATACAAGATGAATAGGAGATGATTAACAGGCAAACACATTGGAATTAAAAGGGACTATGGAGTTATTTAAACTATGGTGGAGTAAACGGTAAGTTGCTCTCACCTTCCCTTGTTGACCTCAAAAAACCTGACACCAGAAAAATCACAGAATAGTGGGATCAGCAGATAGATGGGGTACATCAGCCTTTTAGCTAAGGAAGCTAGGGTGAATTAACAGGAAAGGTCACTCTTTTGTGACCAAAGGGAACAAGTATTGGAGAGAGTCATTCCAGTAAGCCAGCAGCAGCACCAGCAGGCCAGGGGGGATCCTGAGGTCCAGGTGGAGGAGTAGGAAAGTGTCAACACCAGGCAAACATCAGCCACCACCAACACCACCAGATCAGCACCAAGTAAATTACTAGACCACTATAACATCCAGTTGTAAGCACCTGAGGCCTCAGTGCAGAAAACCAGTAACCAGGACCCTTGTCTCCAGCACAAAAAGTCTGGGAAAGTGTACCTAGAGAACCAGAAGCAGAGGCCAAATTTAAAAGTCATAAGAAAGGCAAACATAAGCCAGAAGAATAAAAAAATCAAAGACCATAGAGAAATACCTTGGTGACAGGGAAGATCAAAGCACAAATTCTAGAGAGGACAACACAGTCAATATATCCACATGTGGGATCTCAAAAGGAAATATGAAATGGTCTCAAGTCCAAAAATCCTTCTTGGGAGAGTTCAAGAAGGATTTTAAAAGTCAAATATAGGAGTTATAAGAAAAATTTTAAATTACAATTAACAAAATGGGGGAGACAAAGTACACTGAAGAAAAAGACTCCTTAAAAAGTGCATTTGGCCAAATGGAAAAGAAGATAAAAAGACTAATTGAAAAGAACAATTTGTCAAAAATTAGAATTGGGCAATTGGAAGATGATGATTCTATGAAACACCAATAATCAGTGAAACAAAATCAAGAGATTGAAAAAAAATATAAAGAAACATAAAATACCTAATCAGAAAAATAGCTGACCTGGAAAATAGATCCAGGAGAGATAACATTAAAATTATTTGTCTACCTGAGAACCATGATGAAAACAAACAAACAAACAAACCCAGACAGTATCTTTCAGGAAATGATCAAAAAACCTACCCTGAAGTCCAAGAACCAGAGGGTAAAATAGCCATCAAAAGAATACATCAGTCACCTCCAGAAAGACACCCCAAGTTCAAAACTCCAAGGAATATTGTAGCCAAATTACAGAATCATCAGATCGAGGAGAAAATACTGCAAAGGGCTTGAAAGAATTCATTCAAATATCATGGAATCACACTCAGGATTACACAGAACCTTGGAACTTCTTCATTAAACAATCAGAGAACTTGGAATATGATATTCTGTAAGGCAAAGGAGGTTGGATTACAACCAAGGATCAACTACGCAATGAAACTGAGCATAATTTTTCAGGGGAAAATATGAGCATACAATGAAATATGACACTTTCAGACTTTCCCAATGAAAATATTAGAGCTCAATGGAAAACTTAATCTTCAAATAAAAGATGTAAGAGAGGCATAAAAAGTTAAAGAGGAAAGGGGAAATGTTCTTCAATAAGGACAAACTGTTTACATCTCTATGTGGGTTGTCTTGAGAACTGTATCATTATTACATCACATAGAAGCAAAATACATAAAGAGAGGGGATGTTATGTTGATTTTGATGAGATGATAAAAGAAACCTAATTAAGTGCTGAAAAAATATTATAGCGGAGGAAGAGAAAAGGAGAATTCAGAAAAGGGTAAATTACATCACATGAAGAGTCACAAAGACATATTACAGTAGAGGAAAAGAAGGGATAGTGATAAGTATTGTTTGAACTTGACTCTCACTGGATTTGGCTCAAGGAGGGAACATATTCAGTTAGGTATAGAAATCTAACTTGCCTTATTGTCACTTGGAGGAAAAAGTGGAAAGAAAGGGAAGGGAGGGAAATAAAGGAGGGAAAAATATTAAGGAAAAAGGGAAAGGAAAGGGAGGGGCCTAATAGAAGGGAGGCAGCAATCAAAAAACAACTCTAATGAGGAGAAAAATGGAGAAATGTGAAAGAAAAGGTTGAACAATTGTGGGAATAGGATGAAGAGAAAGAGTAATTATAACTGTGAATGTAAATGGGATGAATTCTTCCATAAAATGGAAGTAGATAGCAAAATGGATTAAAAATCACAATCCTGCAATAAACACATTTGAACCAGAGGAGTACATACAGGGTAAAGGTAAAAGTCTGTAATAAAATAGGTTATACTTCAGATGAAGTTAAAAAAAGTAGTGGTATTAATCCTGATCTCAGACAAATAAAAGCAAAAATACATCTAATTAAAAGAGATAAGGAAGAAAACCATAGACTGTTAGAGGCACCACAGACAATGAAGCAATATTTTTTTACTAAACATATATGCACCAAGTGGTATAGCATCGAAATTCTTAGAGGAGAAATTAAGGGAGTAACAGGAAGAAATTGACAGCAAAATTATACCACCGAGTGAACTCCACCTTACCTTCTCTGAAATATATAAATCTAACCAAAAGAAAAGCAAGAGAGAGGTTAAAGAAGTGAATAGAATTTGAGAAATATGGTACACCTCTTAGGAAAATTCAACAGGGATAGAAAGAAATATACCTTTTTCTCAGTAGTACATGGTACAGACACAAAAATTGAGCATGTATTAGGGCATAAAAACCTCACGATTCAATGCAGAAAGGGAGACATATTAAGTGTATCATTTTCAGATCATGATGCAATAATAAATAATATAATAAAAAGCCATGGAAAGATAGACTAAAATCAATTGGTAACTAAATAATATAATTCTGATGAATTAGTGGATCAAACAAGAAATCATAGAAAAAATCAATGACGTCATTCAAGAGATTGACGATAATAAAACCACTCAAAATTATGAGATGCAAAAAAGCAGTTCTTAGTGGGTGTTTTATATCTATAAATGCTTACATGAATAAAATAGAGAAAGAGGAAATGAATTAACTGGGCAGGCAAATAAAAAAGCTACAAAAATAACAAATTGAAAATTCATATTTAAATAGCACATTAGGAATTCTGAAAACCAAACAAGAGATTAATAAAATTGAAATTAAGAAAAGTATTGAATTAATAACAATAAATAAGAATGGGTGTAATGAAAAAAGTTAAAATAGATAAACATTTGATTAATTTGAATTTTTTTTAAAAGAAAGAAAATCAAATTACCAGTATCAAAAATGAAAATGGTAAATTCATCTCTAATGAGTTATTTAAACTCATTAGTTATTTAAACAATAACTAGGGCCTATTTTGCTTAATTGCATGTCCATAAATTTGAAAATATCAGTTAAGCAGAAGCATATTTACAAAGATAAAATTGCCCAGACTAAAAGAAGACAAAGCAAAACACTTAAACAACCCCATCTCAGAAAAATAAATTGAACAGGGTATCAATGAACTCCCTAGGAAAAAATCTCCATGACCAGGTGGATTTACAAGTGAATTCTATCAAACAGAACAATTAATTCCAATACTATATATATTTGGGAAAATGAGCAATGAAGGAATGCAACAAAATTCTTTTTAGGATACAAATATGGTACAGAAACCTAAACCAGGAAGAGTCAAAACAGAGAAAGAAAATTATAGACCAATTGTCCTACTGAATATAGATAAAAGAATTTGAAATAAAATATTAGCAGAAAGATTGTAGCAACTTATCATGAGAATAATACACTCTTTGGGGCGGCTAGGTGGCTCAGTGAGTAGAGCGTCGGCCCTGGAGTCAGAAGGACCTGAGTTCGGATCCGGCCTCAGACACTTAATGCACACCCAAATGAAAAAACCTAGCCATGTGACCTTGGGCAAGTTACTTAACCCCAATCGCCCTCCAAAAATCGCAAAAAAAAAAAAAAAAAAAAGAGAATAATACACTCTGACCTGGTAGGATTTATTCCAGTCATGCAGGACTGGTTTAATATTAGGGAAACTATTGGCAAAATTGATCATATAAACAATAAGACGAGAAGAAGAAACTATATGATTATCTCAATAGATGAAGAAAAAAACTTTTGACAAAATATAACACCCATTCCTATTAAAAACACTAGAGAGTACAGGAATAAATAGAGTCTTCCTTAAAATGTTATCTAGCATCTACCTAAAACCATCCGCAAGCATTATATGTAATGGGGATAAGAGACAGAGATATTCAGTACTACCCCTGTTATTCAAAATAGTACTAGAAACATTAGATTTAGCAATTAGGGAAGAAAAAAATAGAAGGAATTAGAATAGGCAAAGAGGAAAGGAAGCTAGGATTATTTGCAGATGATATGATGGTATCTTTAGAGAATTCTAGAGAATCAAGTAAAAATATTGAAATAATAAATAATTTTAACAAAGTTTCTTTATATAAAATTAACACACATCAATCTTTTGCATTCCTATACATTACTAACAAAGCTCAACATCCTGAGGTAGAAAGTGAAATTCCATTTAAAATTACTATAGACATTATAAAATATTTTGCAGCTTATCTGCCAAACAAACCCAGAAACTCTATGAAAACAATTACAAAATACTTTTCAAACTAACAAATTCAGATCTAAATAAGTGGAAAATCATTAGTTGCTCATGGTTAAGCTAAACTAATATAATGAAAACAACAATTCTACCTAAATTTGCTTATTTAGTGCCATACCGAATAAAGTGACAAAAATATTTTATATAGCTAGGAAAAATTAACAAAATTCATCTGGAAGAAAAAAAGTTCCAGAATATCAAGGGAATTAATGAAAAGAACTGCTAAGGAAGGTAAAATAGCCATACCAGTTCTTAAATTGTGTTATACAGCAGCAAACATCAAAATTATTTGATACTGGCTAAGATAATGGAGTGGTGGATCAGTGAACTACATTAGGTACACAAAACACAGTAATCAATGACTATTTTAAACTATTGTTTCATAAACCCAAAGCTTCCAGCTTCTGGAATAAGAATCTGCCTATTTAATAAAAACTGCTGGGGATCCTAGGGTAGAAACTAGGTATAGACCAATATCCTATACTCTATACCAAAATAAACTAAATATGGGTATACCATTTAAATATTATTGCAAGCTGGAAGACCAAGGAATAGTTTACTTGTCAGATTTATGGAGAAGGGAAGAATATATGACCAAACAAGATATATAGAACATTTTAAAACGCAAAACGGATAATTTTGGTTACATTAAATTGAAAAGTTTTTGTACAAATGAAGCCAATACAACCAAAATTAGGAGGGAAGCAGAAAACCCATAAAGAATTTTTAGAACCAGTGTCTTGATAAAGACCTTATTTCTAAACCATATGGAGAACTGATTCAAATTGATAAGAATACAAGTCATTCCCCAATTGACAAATGGTCAAAGAATATAAACAGGCAGTTTTCAGAGGAAGAAATTTAAGATATCTATAATTCTATGAAAAAAACATGGTCTAATTCAGTAGTGATTAGAGAGATGCAAATCAAAACAAATCTTGGGTAACACATCAGAACTTTCAGATTGGCTGACTTGAAAAAAAACAAAACAAAACAGGAAAATGATAAATGCTGGAGATGTGGGAAAATTGAAACATTAATGCCTTGTTGGTGGAGTTATCAACTGATCCCTCTGGAGAGTAATTTGGAACTATGCCCAAAGGGCTATAAAATATGCATACCCTTTGATTCAGCAATGGCACTCCTAGGGCTGTATCACAAAGAAATCATACAAATGGTAAAAGGCTCACACATACACCCCATCCCTGCCATGTGCAAAAAAAAATATAGAAGTTCTTTTTTGGTGACAAAGAATTGACAAATGAGGGTATATGCATCAATTGAAGAATGGTTAAACAAGTTGGAATATATGAATGTAATTAAGTGATATTGATAAGAAATGATAAGCAGGAGGATTTCAGAAAAAAAAAACCTGGAAAATGTATATGAAATGATGCTGAGTGAGGGGAGTAGAACCAGGAGAATATTGTACAGAGTTACAGCTGCATTGTGAGATGACTAACTTTGATAGAGTTGGCTCTTCTCAACAATTCAAAGTGGTAAGACAAATCCCAAAGGCTCATGATTGAAAATACTAACTACATCCAGAGAAAGAATTACGGAGTCCAAATGAAGATTGAAGCATGCTATTTGTTCTTTCTCCCTTTTTTATTTTGTTTTGTTTTCTTTCTTTGTTCTTATGGTTCATTCCATTAGTTATAATTCTGCTTTGCCACGTGACTAATGGGAAAGTATGTTTAATATGAATTTATATGTAAAGCCAGTATCAGATTGCATGCTGTCTTGGGGAGGGGAGAAGGGAGGAAGGGTGAAAATATTTGGCAATCAAAAGTTTGTGGAACTGAATGTTGCAAACTAAAAATTAATTATTTGGGGGTGAGGGAAGAGGAATTGAGGAAAGTTTCCCACAGAAAGCGGGATTTTAGTTGTCACTTAGAGGAAGCCAATTCTTCCCATTTCTAGTCCTAAACAAACAAATTTTCCAAAGTAGATAAAGATGTAGCTATTGCAACAAGATTACATCTCTTAAAAATAATATTTTGGTGTAATATCCATGCCTACTGTGGACTAAACAGCACATTTTCCAAATAACATTGTTTAAAACTAAAATTGCACCCAAATTGAACACTACTGGGGCTATTAAATCATTTATTGAATGTTGGGCATCATTTTTCCCTTCAAGAATTGTTCAGTTTGATAGAGCAATCTACAAAATGCTGTTATGTGGAGTAAAGAGATACCTTCATCACTAATCCCACTGGAGGGACCATCTACATTCTAAATCTTCCTTTTCTCTACTGTAATCTCCTTGAGCATAAAATCTCACAGATGTCAAGTCCAAAAGGGACATGCCAACAAAATCCTGTCACTGGTACATTCATTTTGGAAGTAGCAAATATCCAAGGGACTAGGGAAATCTTTTATCCTATTAGCATAATCTTGAGTTTTCTTGGTAATGATACAGCACAGATCCCTGGAAAGGAGCATGTAGAAGCAGTGTAACTGTAATTTTATGGTTTTGAAAAACCTAACTACAATCTATAGAATAGAGTGAATGTTTAGGTCCCAATGGGTTTTCTGAATATATTTGTTCTCCTTATTCTAAAGAGTATATTTTCTACAATATAACTTGTAAAAATGTTTGCTTTATATTGAAAGTAGCTATGGGTAGAACTTTATTGGTATTTTGGTTTAATTATATATTCCATCTTGGAGAGGCAGAGTTTCCCAGGCCACCTTCTAAGAATTAAAATTATCTAATTAATAGTACACATATAAGGACATTCCTTAAAAGGTATTGTTTATTGTTGAAAGTTTTAGGTTCCATATAAAATGCTTTGTTATAATAATATAATATGTTCCTCTTTCATTAATCTATCTTGTAAAACACTGTAAGGAATTACAATGAAACAAATTTTCCTCATATTTCTCTTCTCCGCCCAAAAAATCCGTGCCAAAAAGGAAATATCTAATCAATATATTTAAATATGTCATTTTATGAGAATAGCCCAAATTCTTAATTTGATCTCCCTTGTCATTCACATTTTACAGAAATACCATTAGTTTACTCTTGAATATATTTTCAGAAGCATTTTCGCTAGGTTCAGTCATCTTTTCATATTTGGATTTCAAGATTAGGGTAAATGCAATGTAAAATGGAAAAACTACTTGCTCAAATAAGACTTACAAATAAGACCAAGATTTGTATGGAAAGGGCAGACACCAATTTCTGGTCATTAAAATTAATTTATGTTAATCTTTTACAAAAAATGGCACTTTGCAAGTATTTATAGAAAGTTGCCCAGAGTAGAAATATGCAGAATAAACATTCCTAAGAGCCAGCAATAATGGTCTAAATGAAATCCCAACCTAATGATGAACTGTAGCTTCTGTGCTCTCATTCAAAGTATCTCTGACATCAATGTTAGAAAAGGGCATGTGATAAATCCTCAAATCCACTGTGACTCTTCAAAGAGTATTCCCCAGAAAAAAATGAAAAAAAAAAAAAACAAAACAAAACCAAAACCAACAAACAGCACTTGATCTTTCCAGTATTAAATAGTAATTTATTATGTATCTCCCCCAACTCTTAATGTTTTGATGATTTTCTTTTTCTTTTAGTGCACTGAAACTAATAAAAAGCAACTAACTTTATATTTAAAATTTATTTTAAATATTTCCACAATTACATGTAAAAATTTGTAATATTGCATTTAAAATTCTTTGCCTTTATAACACTATTTCCATCTGACCAGTTCTACATTATTTCAGGAATTCTTTTCCTTAATGATTTTTTTCAATAATTTTTGTGCCTTTTTTTTTTTACCATTTGGCTTGTTCTGTTTGTTTGTTTTTTTAAGTTTTATTTTTTTAATGTTTTTATCTTTTTTTTACCAAGTTGTTGATTTTTTCACTTATTTTCTTGCACAACTTATTCCTTTGCTAATTTTTCTTTACCTCCATTATTTGATTAAAAAACATTTTTTTGAACTCTTCCATAAATTCTTTTTGGATCTGATACCAATTCATCTGTAGCCATTTTGATATTGCTATATTTTGATAATCCCTGTCACCATAAAAACTTTCCATGCTCAGATTCCTTTGTTGTTGTTTGCTTATTTTTTTCCTAAACTATCCTTTGACTTTCAATTTCATATTAAGTTTGTACTCTCTTCTTGGGGTGAAGGGGGAAACTGTTCCAGGCTTCAAGTTTTACATCATGCTCTTTTTGGAATTGGTTCTATGATCAGGTCTGGGATAAAAGGGAGAGTCAAAATCTTCAAGTTTTGGGGGGTTTTGCTGCTCTTTTCAGAGGTAATTCTGGGATTCTAGACATTTTTGATTCATCAAATGTGGTATGATTTAAGGAAAGTTATGATCACATGCTCCTGCCATATGCCCTAGTTTGTAAGTTATCAAAAGCACTCTTTCCACCCCAGTACTATAATTTACTTCCCTCTTATCCTGTGGCCGAGAGCTCCAGTATTCTAATGCTTCTCCTTGTCTTGGGACTGGTTTGCTATGGCACAGCCTACCCTCTATTAGGCTCTACTCTCCCAAGAGTGAGACAGACTTTTGACCTTCTAAATTTTCTTGGACTGCAAATTGTTCATTCTGTCCTTTTGTTGGTTCTGCCACTCAAAAATTCATTTTGAGGTTTTATTTTAAATTTGTTTGGAAAGGAATTAGGAAGAGCTTAGCTGTGTCCTTGAACTTACTCTGCCATCTCAGCTCCACTCCTCAAGAGAATGACTTTAAAGGACATTCCTGAATTGCTAAGATATTCTCAAATAGTTGTGATTTGAGAGAGGGCAGAGCCAAGATGGCAGAGTAGAAACAGTGCTTTCACAGTGCTCCAGCCCACACCACTTCAAAATTCTGTAAAAGGGGGACTCTGAACAACCTCTGGAGCTCCAGCACCCACAGAACAACACAGAGAAGCTAACCTCCTGATAAGGACAGCCAGGCAGCTCAGCACAGAGTGACCAGCAAAGCACTCTAGGAGTAGCCAGCACAGTGGTCTGGGAGACGACAGCTCAGTGCTCTGGGAGCCAAGTCCAGGACCCTGTGTGGGAGGTTTTAGCCCCAGGGTGGCAAGATCAGCAGCCAGCTGGAGGAACACCAGAACACCAGCAGCCGTGGCTTTTCCAGAATAAGCACACATAGATGCCTAGGACAAAGTGAGAAGTTAGTGCCCTATGGTCTTTGGAACCAGTATTTAGGAGTGCATCAGCTTCTTCCCCTGGGGGCTAGAAGTGGCTGAGGAGATGCTGCACAGCTTCCATTTTACAACTTCAGTTGCAGTTTCTGCTCCTGGCCTGAGGATGGTAGGGGGATCTGGCAATCAATCTGGGGGGTAATGGCTCTTGCTTTAACCTCCCTGGATCTGGATTCTGATATGGGGTGGAGGTCTTGGGGTGTGTGTTTAGCTTACCAGAGTGTGTGAGAGCTTCAGGGAGGCCACCCAACTAATACCTCCAGCAGTTGAGAAGACTCCAACATTTTGTATGAAAGTTCCCCTTTCTGGTGGCAGAGTCCTACTGTAGCAACAAGCCCAAAAGTCAAGTAATTAAGTGGCAACATGCCAAGGCAAAGGAAACAAGACAAACAGAAGAATTCAACATTAGACTCCTATTTTGGGGGCAAAGAGGATCAAAGCATGGAACAGGAGGAAGGCTGGGATGTCAGAACTCCTGCACCAAAAGCCCCAATATAAATACAAGTGGTTTACAGGCCATAGAGGAACTTAAGAAAAATTTTACAGACTAAATAAGAGAAGTGGAGGAAAAATTGGGAAGAGAAATCAGGAGGATACAGGAAAGGTATGAAATGAGAGTCAACAGCTTGACTGAGGAAAATAACCTTTTAAAAAATAGACTAACTCAAAAGAGTTAGAGGCAAAACAGTCTCAAAAAGGCAATGAGGAGAAGAATGCCTTAAAAAGCCAGCTTTGCCAGATGGAAAAAGAATCTCAAAAGCACACTGAGGAGATTCATTCCTTCAAAATTAGACTAGAGAAAATGGAGACTAGTAACTTTATGATAAATCAAGATGCTGTTAAACAGATCCAAGCAATTGAAAGAATAGAAGGCAGTGCATAATGTCCATTGGGAAAAACCACTGATCTGGAAAATAGGTCCAGGGGAGACAATTCAAAAATTATTGGAGTACCTGAAAGCCATGATCAAGGAAAGAGCCTAGAAATCATCGTTCAAGAAATTCTCAAGTAAAACTGCCCTTATGTTTTAGAACCAGAATGCAAAATAGAAGTTGAAAGAATCCACTGATCACCTCCTGAAAAAGATGCCAAAAAGAAAAATCCTAGGAATGTTATAGCCAGGTTCCAGAATTCCAAGATCAAGGAGTAAATATAACAAGCAGCCAGGAAGAAACAATTTCAATCTTGTGGAATCACAATCAGTTGCAGCTTCTACATTGAGGGATCAAAGGGTATGGAATATGATATTCTGCAGGGCAAAGGACCTGGGATTAAAACCAAGTGCTATATACCCAGCAAAATTGTGTATCTTGTTTAAGGCAAAAATACGGTCATTCAGTGAAATAGAGGACCTTCAAGCCTTCTTGAGGAAAAAAACAGAGTTGAATAGAAAATTTGACATTTAGACACAAGAAGCCAGAGATGCTTGAGAAGGTAAACAGGGAGAAGAAATCACAATAAACTTATCAAATTTGAGCTATTTACATTCCTACATGGAAAAACAATAACTGTGACTGATGAAACCTTTTTCATTATGAACATAATTGAAGAAGGGTACATGGGCATATGAATACATATGTGAATATATGTATATATGTTTACAGGTATGCAAGGATAGAGGGAACAGGTCAAATTTGGTGGGAAGGGATGATGCTTAAGGGGTGAATTTAAGAGGTGAGAGAGGAGTGTGGTAAGAGGAGATGGGGAGAGACAAGGGTGGGAGTAAACTATCTCATGTAGAAGAGGCAAGGGGAAGTAATCACATAGGAGGGGAAGAACAGGAAGGCAAAAAGACAAAACCATATTCTCATTGAATTTGGCTCAGGGAGAGAATGACATACATACTAAATGGGATATCTCACCCTGCAGGAGAGTAGGGGGAAGGGGCATGAGAAGGGGGGTGATGAAAGGGAGGGTATGCTGGGGAGAGGGATGGTTGGAGGCACCCACTTTTGAAGAGGGACAGGATCAAAGTAGGGAATGGACCAGGTGGGGGGTGGGATGAGTGGGAGGGAAATATAGTCAGTCTTTTACAATATATCTACTATGGTAATGTTTTGCATAGCTATAAATCTACAACATATACTGAATTGCTTATCTTCCCAGAGGGAATGGGTGACAAGGGAGGAAGGGACTGGATCTGGGACTCAAAGTTTTAAAATTAAATGTTTCAAATATATATATATATATACCATTATTAATACTCTTTTTCATGTAACTGGGAGATAAGATGTGCAGGCATTGGGCACAGATATTCACCTTAACCTAATGCAAAATTCGAAGAAGGTGTCAGAGAAGATATGGGAGAGAGCAGATTGGATGAGGGGATATCCTGTGGGATTGCTATTCTGGCATGGTGGGTAAGAGAAAAAAGAGGAAAAAAAATTGTCAATCTGGTGGAAATGAATGACGTATACCAGAAGTTTATAAAGTATTTGAAAAAAAGAGTAGTGATTTGAGATGGTGTTGTATAATAAGGTGAGAAGAAGGGATTCTCAAACAATGAATACATTTCAAATGTGTCTCCTGTGACATGTGTTATAGCATTTCAAAGATGTACATCTAAGACTTAGGTATTCAGTGGTTTCCTGTCTTTTAGGATTGTAGGGTGTACTGGTCTTTCCCTTTCTCTAAATATGTCTATCAACTATCATTTTACTTTCATTCCCCACCACTAGAGGTTTATTCCTTTAGATATGACTAGCGGCATTTAATATTCATATATCAATTCTCCTGAAAGGATAACACTAGAAAGCATTATTGATTAGTGATATCTACTTGAGAACAGGGAATTGACAGAGTGGAACATGGTACCGATAGGCTTTGATGGCTATATACATACATACATACATACATACATATATATATATATATATTCATATATTCATGTATGTACACATATATGTGTGTATGTGTTTGGGTGTGGTTGTGTGTATGAGTGTATGTATATATAGACAGAGGGCACAGGGTAAGTTGAAAATGAAGGGATGATTTCTAGAAATAAAATTAAAAGGTGAGAGAGGAATATATTGGGAGAAGGAGAAAGGGAAGGATAGAATTGCACAAATTATGTCACAAAATAAGCAAGAGAAAACTGATACAATGGAGGGGAAGAGCAGGGAAGTGAGAATGAGTCAAATTTGCTGTCATTGGATTTGTCTTTCGGAGAGAATAATATACAAAATCAATAAGCTATCATACACTACAGGAAAGTTGGGGGGAAGGGATAAGAGGGGTATGATAGAAGTAAGGGCAAATCGGAGGAGGGATTAGTCAGAAGCAAACACTTTTTATTTTCATTCCCAACACACACAACATTAGGAAATTTTATTATTCTCATGATTCTAAACTGACTCTGAACAACCTCTGGAGCTCCAGCACCCACAGAACAACACAGAGAAGCTAACCTCTCTCTGAGGACAGCCCAGCAGCCTGGCAGGGAGTGGCCAGCACAGCTCTCTAGGAGTGGCCAGCTCAGAGCTATGGAAGCAGACAGCTCAGGGCTCTGGGAGCCGAGCGCAGGACCCTGTGCTGTAGGTTTTAGCCCCAGGGCGGCAGGATCAGCAGCTGGCTGGAGGGACACCAGAACATAACAGCTGTGGCAATTCCAGAATTATCAACACTGATATGCCTAGGACAAAGTGAGAGATTAGTGCCCTATGGTCTTTGGGACCAGTATTTGGGAGTGTGTCAGCTTCGTCCCCTGGGGGCTAGAAATGGCTGAGGAGATGTGGCACAAAGCCATTTTCCAGTTTCAGTTGTAGCTTCAGCACCTGGCCTGCTATCTGTTGGGGGATCCGGCAATCAGTCTGGGAGGGTAATGGCTGTTGCTTTAACCTCCCTGGATCTGGATTGCAATCTGGGGTAGAGGTCTTGGGGTGTGTGTCCAGCTTGCCAGAATGAGTGGGGGCTTCAGGGACGCCACCCAACTAATACCTCTGGCAGTTGAGAAGACCCCAATGTTTGGGACAGAAGCTACCCTGTCTGGTGGCAGAGTCCTACTGTGGCAACAAGCCCAAAAGCCAAGGAAACAAAACTAACAGGAGGGCTGTGATGTCAGAAGTCCTGCACCAAAAGCCCCAAATGAAAATATGAGTGGAAATGGAACAGGCCATAGAGGTCCTTAAGAAAGATTTTGAAAACCAAATAAGAGAAGTGGTGGAAAAATTGGGAAGAGAAGTGAGAAGGATGCACGAAAAGTATGAAATGAGAGTCAAAAGCCTGACTGAGGAAAATAACACCTTAAAAATAGACTAACTCAAATGGCAAAGAAGCCTCAAAAGGTCAATGATGAGAAGAATGCTTTAAAAAGCCAACTTTGCTAGATGGAAAAAGAATCTCAAAAGCTCACTGAGGAGATTCATTCCTTCAGAGTTAGACTGGAGCAAATGGAACCTAGTGACATTATGAGAAATCAAGATGCCGTTAAACAGATCCAAACAAATGAAAGGATAGAAGGCAATGTGAAATATCTCATGGGAAAAACCACTGACCTGGAAAATAGATCCAGGAGAGATAATTTAAAATTTATTGGACTACCTGAAAGCTATGATCAAAGAAAGAACCTAGAAATCATCCTTAAAGAAATTCTCCAGGAAAATTGCCCTGATGTTTTAGACCCAGAGGGCAAAATAGAGGTTGAAAGAATCCACAGATCACCTCCTGAAAAGATCCCCAAAAGAAAAGTCCAAGGAATAATGGAGGACTTTCAAGCATTCTTTTTTTTTTTATGATTAAACCTGTATTCAGACACCATTAGCTTTTTCTCTGGGGATGGATTGCATTTTTTTCATCATGAGTCCTTTAGAGTTGTCTTGGATTGTTGTATTTCTCATAGAAGCCAAGTCATTCGTAGCTTATCATTTTACAATATTCCTTTTATTTTGTACATAATACATTTGACTTTGCATAAGCCCATGCAAATCTTTCAAGGTTTTCTGAAAAAATCCTGCTTATTGTTTCTTACAGCACAAAAGTATTCTGTCATAATAATTTACCACATTTTGTTCAGCCATTCCCTAAATTTCAGGCATTTCCTTGACTTCTAGTTCTTTGTTTCCAGAAAAGTACTGCTACAAATACTTTTGTTCACATGTATCCATTTCCTTGGGCTTTTTTTTTTAAACAAATGCTTTATTAACTTCTGTTTTACATCATTCATTTCCGCGAGATTTTGCATTACAATCATTTTCCCCCCATTATTCACCTACCCAAACTCCCAGAATAGTAGTCCCACAAGATATCACTTCCTCCAATCTGCTCTTTCCCATACCTTCTCCCATACCCCCATCGACTTTTCCATTAGAGGAAGGTGAGTCTTTGTGTCCCAATGCCTGCACATCTCATCTCCCTATTACACGCAAAAGAGTATTAATAATAGTATTTATATATCTCGAATTTCAGATCCATTTCCTTCCTCCCTTGTCACCCATTCCCTCTGGGGAGATAAGTAATTCAGTATATGTTATACATGTCTAGCTATGCAAAACATTATCATAGTAGATGTATTGTACAAGGCTGCTTATAATTCCCTCCCACTCATCCCACCCCCGACCTGGTCCATTCCCTACATGATCCTGTCCCTCTTCTATAGTGGGTACTTCCAACCTCCCCTCACCCCAAGGATGCCCTCCCATCCATCATCCCTCCTCTCATCCCCCTTCCCCCTATCCTGCTGCAGGTTGAGATATCCCATTTAGTATGTATGTCATTTTCTCCCTGAACCAAATTCAATGTGAATGTGGTTTTGCCTTTTTAGCCTTTCTTATTCTTCCCCTCCTTTGCAACCACTTCCCCTTGCTTCTTCTACATGGGATAGTTTACCCTACCCTGTCTCTCCCCATCTCCTCTTGCCACTTTCCTCTCTAGCCTCATAATTTCATCCCTTGAGTATTCTCCTTTCCCAACATATTCAACCTATGCCCTCTATCCATATATAACTGTAACCATATACACACACATTCACATATGTATTCATATGACCACACCCACTTCTTCCATTATTTTCATAGTGAGAAAGATATCATCAGTCACAGTTATTGCTTTTCCATATAGGAATGTAAATAGTTCAACTTTGATAAGTTCCTTTTGATTTCTTTTCCCTGATTACCTTCTCAGGCATCTCTTCCTTCTTTGTCTGGGTGTCAAATTTTCTATTCAATTCTGGTTTTTTCCTCAAGAATGCTTGAAAGTCGGGGGCAGAGCCAAGATGGCGGAGTAGAAACAGCTCGTCCAAGCCTCTCTGCCCCCAGATTCTCCACAAACTATGTAAAAAAGGACTCTGAAAATCTTCTGGAGCCCCAGCACCCACAGAACGACACAGAGAAGCTAACCTCCCGCTGAGGACAGCCCAGCACCCTGCAGGAAGGACCAGCGCAGTGGTCTGGGAGCCGGCAGCGCGCAGAGCGCAGGAGCCGAGCCGAGCCCAGGTCCACGTGAGCCGAGGTTTTAGCCCCAGGGCGGCAGGGCCAGCAGCCGGCTGGAGGAACCCCAGAACACCAGGAACTGTGGAGACGCCAGAAATATCAACATAGACTTGCCTAGGACAAAGTAAGAGGTTAGTGTCCTATGGACTTTGGGACCTGTATTGGGGAATGCGTCAGCTCCCTCCCCTGGGGGCTAGAAGCCGCTGAGGAGACACGCCACTGTGTAGTTTTCAGAGGCATTTCCGGCTCCCAGCCTACAAATCGTGGGAGATCCAGCGATCAGTCTTGGGGGGTAATCGCTCTTGCTTTAACCTCCCTGGATCTGGATTGTGATCTAGGGTGGAAGTTGTGGGTGGGTTTACAGCTTGCCAGAAACGGAAGTTGCCCCCCACACGTTCGGGACGAAAATTCCTCTATCTGGCCTTAAAGCCATAGTGTGGCAACAAGCCCAAAAGTCAAGCAATTAAGTGGCAACATGCCAAGGCAAAGGAAACAGAAAAATGCAACCCTAGACTCCTATTTTGGGGGCATAGAGCGGGAAAAGGACTGTGAGTTCAGAAGTCCTGCTCCAAAAGCCCCAGGGAAAACATGAGCAGGTTGCAGGCCATAGAGGACCTTAAGAAGGACTTTAAAAATCAAATAAGAGAAGTGGAGGAAAAATTGGAAAGAGAAATGAGAAGGATCAGGAAAAGTATGAAATGACAATCAACAGCCTGACTGAGGAAAACAACACCTTAAAAAATAGACTAACTCAAATGGCAAAAGAGGCCCAAAAAGGCAATGAGGAGAAGAATGCCTTAAAAAGCCGAATTTGCCAGATGGAAAAAGAATCTCAAAAGCTCACTGAGGAGATTCATTCCTTCAGAGTTAGACTGCAGCAAATGGAAGCTAATGACTTTATGAGAAACCAAGATGCTGTTAAGCAGATACAAACAAATGAAAGAATAGAAGGCAATGTGAAATATCTCATGGGAAAAACCACTGACCTGGAAAATAAATCCAGAAGAGACAACTAAAAATTATTGGACTACCTGAAAGCCATGATCAAGGAAGAACCTAGAAATCACCCTTCAAGAAATTCTCAAGGAAAACTGCCCTGATGTTTTAGATCCAGAGGGCAAAATAGAGGTTGAAAGAATCCACAGATCACCTCCTGAAAAAGATCCCAAAAAGAAAACCCCCAGAAATATTATAGCCAGGTTCCAGAATCCCCAGATCAAGGAGAAAATACTACAAGCAGCCAGGAAGAAACAATTTCAATATTGTGGAAACACAATCAGAATAGCCCAGGACCTGGCAGCTTCTACACTGAGGGATAGAAGGGCATGGAATATGATATTCCAGAGGGCAAAAGAGCTGGGAATAAACCCAAGGGTCACCTACCAGCAAAACTGAGTATCTTCTTTCAGGGGAAAATATGGTCATTCAGTGGA